>CM062807.1:753119508-753404508 GCA_031772625.1 Pinus tabuliformis | reverse complement strand
GATTGGATCGCTCCCATCGTTCATAAAGTGTGATGTCCGCTGCAGTGCTGGTATTAGTGAGTGTCGGTGGTTCATCTTTCCTAATAGCATAGTCTATGTCCATCCACCCCAAATGAAGGAGAACCCTCTCCTTCCAAACCTTATAGTTATCTCCCTTAAGTTCAGGGATATCACAACGAATTTTAGAGAAATTTGCAGGTTGTACAACTGCATCAAAATTAAAAAATCACACGCTTATGTTAAAATTGAGGCTTAAATAAAATTTCATGTTTTACTAATGTAAATCATGCTCAAAATTGAATCTAATGACATAAAAATTGCATGTGGGCTAAATTTTCAGTTCAAGTAGATTCAATTATTCAATTATTCATAGTTTTGAACTTTATGATAAAACTATTAATTCATAACTCCTGTGGGTAAGTTATGAAATTTTATCCTAATTAATTACATAAATATAATAAAAATTCCTGTGGGATAAAATTTATTATATTTAGTATAATTAATTACAATTAATGTCTAAATAATCTTTATGTGATCCTAATCTATATAATATATAATATTATTTAATCAGAGATGTTGTGGCTATTCTCTAATAAATTAAAATTATATGGATCACTAGACATTATTTCTTATAAATTGCATAAACAAAGTATACACAGTGCTTCACATCTCATGCTACATGAAATGGCGTATACACAGTTTAATATGAAACATTTAAAAAATATGGAAAGCGGAAACAATTACCGCACTGACCAAACACTTCAAAATTTACTTATAAAATTATAAACATTTTTTTTTTTTAACCAGAGTCAAAAACCATGTTTGGTGAAAAGAATAAGTTAAAATGAGATTTTAAATAAACTCCATATGACTCCGTACTAATATAACCAGAACTATAAGTGACATAGTATGAGTAAAAACTCCAATAAATATCAATATTACTGTAAATTACGGCAATAATTCCTCACAAGATAAAATAAAATTAAAGAACTGTTGTAAATTTGCACACATCAAGGCAGAGATAAATTCGATACCAAATGTTAGCATAAACAACGATTCTTAATATGCGGAATTAAATATATTAAAGAATCCAAAAAAATGAAAGTTTAATGCCCAAGATAAATACATCAGGCGATTGATGCACTCTGATTCAAATAAAAGACAAGATTGCCTGTAACTCTAGTTACCCCAATTTGTTGCTGCTTCAAAACTGTTGGATATCTGAACACGTCCAGTGGCGGCTTTTAACGATGCGCAGTCTAAACTGAAAGCTTGACTGTTTAGATCTCCATATGAAATTGGCGCTGATGTTCTGAGTATTAATCTCTACCCTTTTACAACAATCATTCGTAAGGTTGTATTCGAATTATACAGCGGACTGAGTGGACAATTGATTTTCGAGAAAACTCCTTATGAGATGATGCACACACTAAAACTTAAAGAGCTTCTTGCTGTAGGGAAAGGTCGTTATTGTCTTCTCAACTGTTCAAAATTACTGATTAACCATAAGCAAAGTGTACATAAATGATTTTTCAAACTAAACAGTATAAAAGATGGACTAAACAGATTGTTCCCAAATCTTATTTGGCATTGGACAATCGCAGAACTGTTATGAGAAGAGATAGATGCCCAAGCAGAGAGCGCTCCCATTCATCAAGCTGTGAAACGTAATGGAGACAAGAAAAATCACTATAGAAAATCTGAAGGCACTTCCCAGCTTTGCTCTCTCAACTTGATGGTGTAAAACTAAAGGAGATTGAGATGCAAGGTTGGGGACCAAATAGAAATATATATATAGCCAAACTTCCATCAAGCTTCTGTTGGCTATGTGTCGGGTGTTCCACAGATCATGGTAGACAACTCCAGATGGAGTAATGGACCACTTCAGAAACTCCAACAAGAAATTAATTAACTGCAGTTGATTTCTGTAATTTAAGGAAATTACTGCAGTTGGTTTCCAGAAATTAAAGAAATGACTGCAGTTTACTTCCGTAATTGTAAGCAGTAGTTGGAAAAACTTAATGGAGCTTAACATTTCTTAAGGGAATGTAAATGTAATTATCATTTATTTTAATTTTAAGAGTTTAATTAGTATTTATTTTAATTATTATCTATCTAAATATTCATGAAAGATATTGAAACATTAATTTTATTAACAACCAACAATTTCACTATTATATAATAACACCCAATGTCAATACTCAACTTTTTTAATGCAAATGTAATTATCATTTATTTTAATTTTAAGAATTTAAGTAGTATCTATTTTAATTTATTTTAATTATTATCTATCTAAATATCAAATATTAAAAAAGATTGAGACATTAATCTTATTAACAACCAACCATTTCACCATTATATAATAGCACCCAATATCAACACTCTTTTTTTTTCTTTTCTTTTTTCACACTAACGAAAATCAATATATTAAAAAAAAGAGGAAATATTAACTTTCACTATCACATCATATTTTGATAGATATCAAAACTTAAAACCCACGAAATTAAAAACACCTCCAAATCCCACACACTTGAAAACACCTTCACCAAACCACTATAGCAGATTGACAACGTCTAACTTATAAACAAAAAAAGAGGACAGTAATATAATAACATTCTACACCACTTTGCTCTTATCTCATAATGGAAATGGATCAGTAATGTGATGGCTTTCTATAAACTGTATTTGAAATGGAGGCCCTCGTTGTTCAATTTCTGCTCGATCTCTAAATAAATACGCTCCCCCATCTGTGGCGTGAAATGCTTCTTCCACTCGCCCACTTTTCCCTCTCTAAAGAAACTGTGGTTAGGCATTGGAATTTTATTTCCGGACACTCCCGTTTTGTTCACCTCCAATGCTGACAGTCTCCGGAAACTGCACTTCTCCGCAATTATTGCAGCGTTCTTGTCCACGAATTGAGGGGAGCAGCCCAAGAAAAGGCCAAGCTTTTTAACGCAACCCACGCAATCGGCTTGCAGGTCCTCGTAAGTAACAAACATCACCTTATTGGGATACCGTCTGCTTTCACGCTAATAACTCAGAACGCTTTCCGCAAATGGACCGCGAGGGACAAGCCCAGAGCAAAACCCATCAAATATAGCTTCCTTGCTCAAATCTCTATTTGAATAAGAGAAAATGTCTTCAGGGAGTTTATTGAGGAATTTCCAAAAGAAAACGAAGACATCTCTGGGGTTGCGAGCAATGTAAACAATCTTGCAAGCAGAAGTCCTCACAAGAGGAGGCAGCAAATGGAATGGCAAATGGCTGTGCAGCAGACGCGGAGAAGGAAACTTGGAAAAGATGGAAAGATCGTACTGTTGACCCTCAACAGTAGAATCTAACAGGTGATATTCCATGGTGGGTACCAAAGAATGGGGATTCTGGTCATCCACAGAAGCCCCGAAATTAGCGTCTTCTTTGCTAAATTGGGCAAGCGTGTGAATTAATGCTTTACTCCACGTAGTCCCCGATTTTGGAAATGAAGCCAAGAAAATGTCGTCCTAGAGCGGTTGGAATTCCCTTTGCATGACCTTCACTGCTGGTATTGCGTTGACATGTATCAAAAACCCTTCACACTTTTGGATCATCACCCCGCAGGACGCAATGAGGTCAGCTGATGATGAATTTTTCAATTCCATACTCGATTCTTCCTCTACTGCTGTCATCATCTCGGCCTTCACTTGCTGCTGCGCCCTCTCACAACTTCGCAGAAGAATCTCGTTGATGTTGAAGGCAACAGAAAGTGATTTCATAGTGAGCGTCGTCTTTTTGTAATAATTTATGAGAGCATCACAAGTTTGTTTTTTTATTATTATGAAAGTTATCGAGAAGTGTGTGCATAACATTAACTTATATTATAATTCAATAATTACACTTTTAAGTAAACTTGTATGGAAGTTTTCGACTATTAAATCGAATATATTACAAATTTTCAAAATTATATATATAGTAAAAATATAAATAAATTTTTAGATATTATTTTATTTTATCGATATAAGTTTTTTGGATTAATCACATTGTTAAGATTTGGTCGATGTTTTGAACCAACTAATGTGGTTCATTCGGGATTAATCACATTGTTAGGGTTTGGTCGACATTTGGAACCAACTAATGTGTTCATATGGGATTAATCAAATTCATTGTTAGGATTTGGTCGATGTTTGGAACCAACTAATGTGTTCATCTAGGATTAATCACATTGTTAGGATTTGGTCTACTTTTCAAACCAACTAATGTGGTTCATCCTTACGGCATTGTGGAAAATCAATGGACCTCATCTAGGATTAATCACATTGTTAGGATTTGGTCTACGTTTCAAACCAACTAACGTGGTTCATCCTTACGGCATTGTGGAAAATCAATGGACCTAACGGAATAAATAACATGGATACATCATTGCCGAGATTCTCTTGAGAATTAGCCTTTGGTAAATTAGTTAGCAAGGTAAGTAAAATATTATTTAAGAATTAGTAGTAAGGAGATATGTAATAAAATATTATATATTTAATTAAAAACTTGTTATGGAATATAAAATATTTTATTTCAATATTATCGATTTATATAATATAGTTATTTATTAATAACATTAATATATATAATGTTATTTGTTATGAGTTGATCTATTCCAATTTAGTTGAAAAGTCGTTGTTGGGAATAATTCAATTTAAAATAAAGTAAGTAAAATATTATTTAAGAATTAGTGATAAGGAAATCTCTAATAAAATATTATGTATTTAATTAAAAAATAGGTGTTATAGAATATAAAATATTTTATTTCAATATTTCCATTTATATAATATAATTATTTATTAATAACATTAATTTATATATTGTTATTGGTTATGGGTTGATTTATTACTTTTAGTTGAAAAGTAGTTGTGGCTAATAATTCAATTTAAAATAAGATAAGTAAAATATTATTTAAAAATTAGTGATAAGAAGATATCTATTAAAATATTATATATTTAATTAAAAACTAGTTAGTTGTTATAGAGTATAAAAAAATTTATTTCAATATTATCAATTTATATAATATAATTATTTATTAATAACATTAATTTATATAATATTATTTGTTATGGGTTGACTTATTCCCTTTTAGTTGAAAAGTCATTGTTGGGAATAATTCAATTTAAAATAAGGTAAGTCAAATATTATTTAAAAATTAGTGATAAGGAGATATCTAATAAAATATTTTATTTCAATATTAATGATTTATAGAATATAATTATTTATTAATAACATTAATTTATATAATGTTATTTGTTATGGGTTAACTTATTCTAATTTAGTTGACAAGTAGTTGTTGGGAATAATTCAATTTAAAATAAAGTAAGTAAAATATTACTTAAGAATTAGTGATAAAGAGATCTCTAATAAAATATTATGTATTTAATTTAAAAATAGTTGTTATAGAATATAAAATGTTTTATTTCAATATTATCCATTTATATAATATAATTATTTATTAATAACATTAATTTATATATTGTTATTTGTTATGGGTTGATTTATTTCCATTTAGTTGAAAAGTAGTTGTCGCTAATAATTCAATTTAAAATAAGGTAAGTAAAATGTTATTTAAAAATTAGTGATAAGGAGATATCTAATAAAATATTATATATTTAATTAAAAACTAGCTTTTATAGAGTATAAAAAAATTTATTTCAATATTATCAATTTATATAATATAATTATTTATTAATAACATTAATTTATATAATGTTATTTGTTATGGGTTGACTTATTCCCTTTTAGTTGAAAAGTTGTTGTTGGGAATAATTCAATTTAAAATAAGGTAAGTCAAATATTATTTAAAAATTAGTGATAAGGAGATATCTAATAAAATATTTTATTTCAATATTATTGATTTATAGAATATAATTATTTATTAATAACATTAATTTATATAATGTTATTTGTTATGGGTTAACTTATTCTAATTTAGTTGAAAAGTAGTTGTTGGGAATAATTCAATTTAAAATAAAGTAAGTAAAATATTACTTAAGAATTAGTGATAAGGAGATCTCTAATAAAATATTATGTATTTAATTAAAAAATAGTTGTTATAGAATATAAAATGTTTTATTTCGATATTATCCTTTTATATAATATAATTATTTATTAATAACATTAATTTATATATTGTTATTTGTTATGGGTTGATTTATTTCCATTTAGTTGAAAAGTAGTTGTCGCTAATAATTCAATTTAAAATAAGGTAAGTAAAATATTATTTAAAAATTAGTGATAAGGAGATATCTAATAAAATATTATATATTTAATTAAAAACTAGCTGTTATAGAGTATAAAAAAATTTATTTCAATATTATCAATTAATATAATATAATTATTTATTAATAACATTAATTTATATAATGTTATTTGTTATGGGTTGACTTATTCCCTTTTAGTTGAAAAGTCATTGTTGGGAATAATTCAATTTAAAATAAGTTAAGTCAAATATTATTTAAAAATTAGTGATAAGAAGATATCTAATAAAATATTATATATTTAATTAAAAATAAAATATTTTATTTCAATATTATTGATTTATAGAATATAATTATTTATTAATAACATTAATTTATATAATGTTATTTGTCGGAAAAACATACATGTAAGAAGCGTGGCGAAGGAATGAACCTAAGATAGGGTTTGGAGACACAATAAAGGATGTTAGTAAGTAATTTGCATCCGAAATGTTCAAGCAAAGAAAGATCAGGAGCGGCAGGGAATTTATTGTACCTGCCATGTCGGGTTGATAAATCGTAGAAGACAAGAAACCCTCGAGACCTAGGCTTATTCCCAAACAAATTTATTTCAATCATTACTAGAAGTCAGTGCTAGGGTATAGTTACAATTAGAGGAAGAACATAATTGTAACTGGAAAAATTGAATACGATATCTGATGTTCAAAGTGAAAAACCGTCATTTTGGTGGCGCATGGTGTAGAACCATTAACCTGGAGTGAGAATAATGATCGTTGAACCCTCGAGGAAAAGTGGTTAGTCAGTAGGTCTTATTGCGAGGATGTAGCAGGATCGTCCAATTTGAACCCTCGAAAATCAACAGACAGGATAACATCAACTGTCCCATCAGGATTCCAATCTAGAGGGTTCAATAATGGAGTTGAGGGTGTCGGGTTGCCATGTGAATCAAAGGTACAACCCGAGTAGGTATGATATTATAGTAAAGTTCACAAACATTTTTAATAGCGGATAAACCTTAGGAAATAAAAAATAATAACCTTGAGATGTTAACAATGTATGGTAGACAAGGTTCACTTAATACAAACGAATTTGACAAGTTATACCTTTGGTTAATAGCGTAATTTGGCATTGTAGTACTTCGGTGAGCTTAAGTCGATTGCAGATTCCCGGAATATTCGGGAATCCGACAGACATGGGCGTGGTCAAAAAATTGACGGCGCCCATGTCTGTCGGATTCCCGAATATTCTGGGAATCTGCAATCGACTTAAGGATGGTCGTAAACTTGTGGTAACCGTGCTTGACACCTTTAAATAATTGTTTATATGATAAGTTCAAGAACCCATGGTAATTATTTTGAAATTTCCTTTTATTTGTATGTGTTATATTAATCAGGTAAAAAAAATAATGGACAAAGACATGTTACAAGTGGTATGAGACCTTAGGTTCAACTCTGAGGCCTAAGGATCAACCTAGAATTGCAAATTCTGGTAACTCGTTGTTGAAATTGAATAGAATCAAGAGACAAAGAAGATAAAAGGGCAGATAAACAAAAGGGCACACTTGTAGATAATAAAATCATATATATATAATGCAATTAATTACATAGGTATGACAAAAGGAAAAACAAAGTGCTACATTGAGCAGTTGGACGCAAAGGCCCAACCAAGGGTTGAGGCTTGGATATTTGTGGATGCTTTTGTTTTAAATTTTTATAGATAAGAAAGTCATTTTGGATCAAACATAAATTGGTAAATAAGAATCTGAATTTGTCTTTAATTTTAGGTGTCTCTAATCAAGATCTCCAACTAAAAGAAAGGGGCAAGCAGAGCTGTAAAAGGCTATCTCAAAAGATGTTTACTTTATGATAGTTGTAAGACTATACTTTTATGGATTTGAGTATAGATCAATAGAAAGATTTGTCATGTTCTGGGAAGTAACAGTGACAACCTAGACACCACCTTATGTGAAAATCTATGAGGTTTTGTTGATCAGTTGAAGGGTTCAGCACTGTGGCCTAACTAAGGGTAAGAGGAGCGAGAATTTATATTGGGATGTACATTGAAGTAGCTCCATTACCTCAGATAAATTACTAAAATATTAATTCTCAAAGTATTAATTGACTCATTGTTGAGGCCACCCTTATCTACAAAGATTGATTCATTGAGCACCTAAGAGAATAAGCAACTGCATGAGATATTTATTTAATGATTTAAATCGGATTTTGTCACTGTTTTGGATAACAAAGAGACCATGAATTTGAAATGATGAGCAAATAGATGCACAACAAATCAAAAGATGAACACGGATAAACTAGGTAGAGTATCTAAAAAAAATGGAATTTCTTGTAGGATCATCCTTAGAAGTTTGGGATTATCTGTAGGATGACTTCCTATTAGTGGTGGTGAAATTATTTATTAATTTGCATAAGGATGATTTCAATACCTAACTTATAATAGTAATATTCATAAAGAACAGTATATATGTGTTGGCATTATGATGCATGTGTTGTACTTGATGGCAACCCACTCGTAGAAGAACATCTCACTTATTTATAACTAGATGAATCTACAGAAGAGATATCAGATGTGACTGAATGCATGGGATGCAAGACAGCTAAAAGGAATCAGATGACAGTTCTCAAGTAATGACAAGTTAGCTTTGCCATCAAGTCCAAAGGGGGAGATTGTTGGCATTATGAGATAAGTGTTGTTCTTGATGGCAAATCACACAGATAACAGATCATAGTGCAGCAAGTCAGTAGCAAAGAATTGATGATTAGACTACAAAGAATGAAGAAGAAGAGTATATATGCAGGCTCAGAGTATATACGCAGGTTCACTATATACCAAGTAGGGTATACACGTAGGTTATACGCAGGTTAACCATGTACCAAGTCGCGTATATATGCAAGTTTGCTATATACCAAGTAGGGTATACACGCAGGTTCATATATACAAAGAAGCGTATACACGCGGGATTTCTGATCAAAAGTCGTGTATGCGTATGCATGCACTTTCATGCACGGAAAAGCACGTACATGTGGGAAAGCTTATTTTTGGGTCTGTGGTATTTAGACCTATGGTTTTGGTCCTTGGTATTGCGTCCGAAGTGTTGAACCCAGGTATTGGGTCCCTAGTATTGGTTCTCAATGGTTTTGGACCTTTGTATTGAGTAAGGCCTAAGACTATAAAAGGGGAATAAGATCATTAGGCAAAGGCATTGAAAAAAACTTGAATATCTGATGAAGTATGAGATCCAGTATGTAGGTTATGGGTTTATGATGCATTGCTTGATCTCAGCTAAGGAGGAATCTCACTGGTTGATGGAGAACAAGATCTAAGGATAGATCGGGATCAAATGGTTTGAAATGAACTATCTCTATATGGTTGATTATGCTTATTCTAGATCTGTATACTGACGCATGTAATGTTTTGAACTGGGTATAACTTAAGTTTGAAATAGTTGCAAGTCATGATTGAATATTTATAGATCTGTACGTGGGTTGGCTTTGGTGAAAGTGCGTATGTACGCGGGTTTGGTTCATCATAGTAGCGTATACATTATGAAGTATGATATTTGAAGTTGCAGAGTTCTGTTGTCTGCTCTATGTTCTGGTGACTGTGTTGTTGACAGGGTTTCAGTGATTCAGAGATTGATGATGCTAGTATTGATTGATTTTGTGCTTCAATGATATTGATGGGTCCAGTATGAAAATTGGATGAAACGTGGCCTTCAGATTATAGTGTTGTGCTTCAGGAGTATCCAGTCTGAAAATGTATGAAATGTGGTCCCTGGAGGATGAAAGGAGATTGTAGGTCAGCGCCTACGTACTAGTACATCAGCTAGTACAAGAGCAAAGGGGGTGGTAGCTCCCTTCCAGTAGCAGCTAGAGAACGAGTGAAGATTGGAGCATTCAGTAGGCAGGCACCTACGTACTAGTAAATGGATCAGCTAGTACAAGAGCTAAGGGGGTTGTAGCTCCCATCCAGGAGAGTCTGGAAAACGAGAGAGGGTTGTAGCCCTCTGCAGGTAGAAGCCTGCGTACTGGTATAAGACTGCACCAGTACAGAAATATTGTAAAATGAAGTTTCTTATTAAAAGAAGATAGAGATGACTTGCAGCAGGTGGTTTTCACCCACATTGGGTTTCCACCTTATATCATGGTGTTCATGTGTGCTTCTTGTGTGTGATGATCTGTTCTATTTTACTGCACTTGCTTACTATTCATATGGTTAATGAAGTTCTGATGCACTAACTAAAGATCAACATTTAATGGATTAACTGAATCATAAGTATTCTGGATATATGCTAGTTGCATTAGACACAGTTGCGTATACACGCGGGTTCCATTAATTGAAGTAGCGTATATGTATCTAAGTATGGAAATTGAAAAGTTTTATTGATTTGATAATACTGATTCACCCCCGCCCCTCTCAGTATTATTTCCAACAATTGGTATCAGAGCAGGTCCTTTGGTAGAAGCTTGATTGCTTGAAGGAGATCCATGGAACTATGGGAAAGAAGCTTAAGAAGAAAGCACCTAAGAAGAAGAAGGCATCTCAGAAGAACTATGACAGTGGGTGTATTGATTGGGGAATATGTGGAAGGAGCACATCAGATTCAGAATCACTTCAGAATGAAGATGAACAAGATCTATCAGGTATGAATTTGTTATCCTCTGGTGATACATCTATTTATCCTCTTAAAGATGATGAATGTGATAGCGAAGCAACTGAATTTTCACTTATGGGTGAGCAAGAAAGATATCAAATAGAGGCAGAATTTAAAAGGCTTACAGACAAAATTAGAGATCAACAAGATCTATTAAACAAAAGGGAATGTGCTTTCAAAGAAGAAGCTACCAAACTAAAAGCTCAACTAGAGGAAGGAAACAAGGTAAGGAAGTTATTCAAGAACAAGGAAGACCAATGTCAAAAGTTGCAGGATGAAGTGACATCATTAAGAAATGAAGTCAATGAAAGGAGCTCAATCATCAAGAAACTCAGAGATAGATCCAGTTATTATGAAAGGCTTGAAGCTATGATCCGCTCACTAAAGGAAGATCTTGAAGAATCAGAGAAGCAGTGTAAAGATCTACTCCAAAAACAAGAAAACGAAGTTCTTGAATTGAGGCATCAGTTGGAAGAAGGAAGGAAAGCTAAATAAGACATGAAGAAGCACTATCGTGAAAAGGAAGAGCATCTTCAGGTTGAGGTAAATATTCTAAATGATAAATTAGAAGAAAAGGATAAGCTCTTACGATTTCATGATAGTACTAATATCTTGGATGATATTCTTAGTAGTCAAAGGTCTCCTGCAATCAAAACTGGTCTTGGTTTTTATGAACCCACTGAAAGTGAATCTAGCTTACAAGGAGAGGCAAGAAACTCTAATGAGAAATCTGAAATGCACAATGAAGAGATGAGAAGAAAACCCCATCAACAGCCAAGGAAAGAAATTCTTTAAAGGAAATCTTTTACTCCTCCAATGCATAATGTTGAATGTTATGTATGTCATAATCTTGGACATGTTGTAGCTAGATGTAGAAGAAGAATGGTTCAAGATCATCACACAGAAAGATCATCACATTCCAGGTACTTTCAGGGATATTGTTTTTCTTGCAATATGTTTGGTCACAAAGCTGTTGATTGCTACAGAAGGAATATGAAACATGTAAGATGCTATGCATGTAACAAGCTTGGACATAGAGCAAAGGAATGCAGGAACAAAGTACAGGGACCATACCAAAAGGAGAAAACATCATCACGCTTGAAGATATGGAAGAAGAAGGAAGTACAGTCAGAAAGATGTGGCATAGCACAATATACTCAGACATAGCACAGCACAGACATAACAGACTCAGGGGGAGCTAAAAGTGTAAAACTTCAGTGTCCTAAATCTCATACGCAAGTTTCATAAAGGGAAGTCGCGTATATACGTGAGTTAGACACTACACAGTCGCGTATATGTCAGTCTGAGGAAAAGCAGTGGGGACATGCTCAGAAAAAGGGTCTGATATGATTTAGTCCATTATTTGCTCTATTGATTAATAGTTACAGTCTATTGAGGATGTGTGGAAATGTCTTGATACTTGTAAGATGTTTAGAAGCGTTTTGATCCTAACTTGATGATGATGATGTCTTGATGCTTATTGCTGATTTATGCATGATCAGATCTAACAGTAAACAGATGGCACAGGTTGAGGGGGAGCATATGCCTTTAATAATGCATTGTTGGCATTATGGTTAATGGTCCTTGGTGATGATGCTTATATGGCTGAATGATATATCTTGCTATGATGTGGTTATGAGTTGTCCATCTCATATAATTCTTAGGGTTACATAGTTGATGTTCAGATCTGTGGTTGATTCTCTGATGATGCATATATGGTGTTGACATGGTGATCTTCATAAGGATAAGGAGAAGTACAAAGCTTGAATACACATCTTCTTTACTTAATGATGAGTCTCTCATATGTTGTTGTCGTCATATGCATAAAGATCATATAATACAGTTATGATGCACGATTCCTATAGTTCTTGGTGCTCATATAAAGCCTTGACAAAAGATCTTGAGCTCAAGATACATAGTGCTGGATACATGGATGATTACTCAAAGTTGCATTGTTGGAGACATGATGATGATGAGTTCTTACCTATATGTTGATAGGTTGATACCTATATATGTTGATTGATGCAGATATTCCCAAGTGATGATACATGGATGATCGTGTTGATAAGATGGCTATGATGTTTTACACATATGATATAATGTGAATGATTTTATGATGATGAGTTGATATCTATATGCAAACATACCTTGTAATAGGACATTTACAGGTTGCTGATCTGGAAGTGGTTGTATGCGAGTTTCATGAGGAGGATCTGCGTATATACGCCTGTTTCTGTGGATACAGTCGCGTATATGTTGATTTGAAGGAAATCAGTGGGCCAAACTCAGGATGAGAAGAGTCTAATATGGGCCCAACAGAGACCATCTGGCACAGATGGAACAGGCACAGAGGGAGAACATGATTGTTGGTCTAGATGTTGTTGACGGATGCTTATGGAGCAGATCATACACAATTGTTGATGACTATCATGGTCTTATTTAGATGTTTGGTCTCATGTAAAGGTCATATCAAGACTCATGATGTAATAGTGTGTCTCTATCTATTGTAGTCATTTGATGAAATCTCTTCTGGTCATATGATGTAATTTGTACCCCCACCATGCATAAGAAGGATGATGAAATATTTCAGTCATGTATTTCTTTTATCAAGGTCATGTAACGGCCTATGTTGGTTTCCCCACTATGCCTGGGATGAATGTTGTAATGTACTTATTTGTCATATGTAATCTTCTGGTGTATCCCCACTTGGTTGGGTAGATGAGTCAATTCTGGTATATCCCCACTTGGTTGGGAGATGGATGTATGAGTCTTTGGTGCTAGGAAGGTCACTTATGATGTATAGAGTCATGTTCTTTCTTGTAGAACATCTTTTTGCAGACCTTGCTTACAGTCAGGGGGAGCAAGAACAGCACACTTCAGCAAGAGCAGAGCTTTCAGCATGTACTCAGAGGGAGCATGGACAGATTGGTACACCTTGGCATATACAAAGGGGGAGCACATTCAGAGATTTCAGCAGGTACTCAGGGGGAGTATGGACAGCGGAATGTTTATCAAGGAAAGAGAATATCTTGGTCCGCCCTTTGCCCTTGATGTCAAAGGGGGAGAGAGACTTGGTGTTGTTGCCATCAAGTCCAAAGGGGGAGATTGTTGGCATTATGATGCATGTGTTGTACTTGATGGCAACCCACTCGTAGAAGAACATCTCACTTATTTATAACTAGATGAATCTACAGAAGAGATATCAGATGTGACTGAATGCATGGGATGCAAGACAGCTCAAAGGAATCAGATGACAGTTCTCAAGTAATGACAAGTTAGCTTTGCCATCAAGTCCAAAGGGGGAGATTGTTGGCATTATGAGACAAGTGTTGTCCTTGATGGAAAATCACACAGATAACAGATCATAGTGCAGTAGGTCAGTAGCAAAGAATTGATGATTAGACTACAAAGAATGAAGAAGAAGAGTATATATGCAGGCTCAGAGTATATACGCAGGTTCACTATATACCAAGTAGGGTATACACGCAGGTTATACGCAGGTTCACTATGTACCAAGTCGTGTATATACGCAGGTTCGCTATATACCAAGTAGGGTATACACGCAGGTTCATATATACAAAGAAGCGTATACACGCGGGATTTCTGATCAAAAGTCGCGTATGCGTATGCATGCACTTTCATGCACAGAAAAGCGCATACATGTGGGAAAGCTTATTTTTGGGTCCGTGGTATTTAGACCTATGGTTTTGGTCCTTGGTATTGCGTCCGAAGTGTTGAACCCAGGTATTGGGTCCCTAGTATTGGTTCTCAATGGTTTTGGACCATTGTATTGAGTAAGGCCTAAGACTATAAAAGGGGAATAAGATCATTAGGCAAAGGCATTGAAAAAGACTTGAATATTTGATGAAGTATGAGATCCAGTATGCAGGTTATGGGTTTATGATGCATTGCTTGATCTCAGCTAAGGAGGAATCTCACCGGTTGATGGAGAACAAGATCTAAGGATAGATCGGGATCAAATGGTTTGAAATGAACTATCTCTATATGGTTGATTATGCTTATTCTAGATCTATATACTGACGCATGTAATGTTCTGAACTGGGTATAACTTAAGTTTGAAATAGCTACAAGTCATGATTGAATATTTATAGATCTGTACGCGGGTTGGCTTTGGTGAAAGCGCGTATGTACGCGGGTTTGGTTCATCATAGTAGCGTATACATTATGAAGTATGATATTTGAAGTTGCAGAGTTCTGTTGTCTGCTCTATGTTCTGGTGACTGTGTTGTTGACAGGGTTTCAGTGTTTCAGTGATTCAGAGATTGATGATGCTAGTATTAATTGATTTTGTGCTTCAATGATATTGATGGGTCCAATATGAAAATTGGATGAAATGTGGCCTTCAGATTATAGTGTTGTGCTTCAGGAGTATCCAGTCTGAAAATGTATGAAATATGGTCCCTGGAGGATGAAAGGAGATTGTAGGCCAGCTCCTACGTACTAGTACATCAGCTAGTACAAGAGCAAAGGGGGTGGTAGCTCCCTTCCCGTAGCAGCTAGAGAACGAGTGAAGATTGGAGCATTCAGTAAGCAGTCACCTACGTACTAGTAAATGGATCAGCTAGTACAAGAGCTAAGGGGGTTGTAGCTCCCATCCAGGAGAGTCTGGAAAACGAGAGAGGGTTGTAGCCCTCTGCAGGTAGAAGCCTGCGTACTGGTATAAGACTGCACCAGTATAGAAATATTGTAAAATGAAGTTTCTTATTAAAAGAAGAAAGAGATGACTTGCAGCAGGTGGTTTTCACCCACATTGGGTTTCCACCTTATATCATGGTGTTCATGTGCGCTCCTTGTGTGTGATGATCTATTCTGTTTTACTGCACCTGCTTACTATTCATATGGTTAATGAAGTTCTGATGCACTAACTAAAGATCAACATTTAATGGATTAACTGAATCATAAGTATTTTGGATATACGCTAGTTGCATTAGACACAGTTGCGTATACACGCGGGTTCCATTAATTGAAGTAGCGTATATGTATCTAAGTATGGAAATTGAAAAGTTTTATTGATTTGATAATACTAATTCACCCCCCCCCCCCCTCAGTATTATTTCCAACAATATGAGGGTTTTGATCAAGAAGGGATCAAATATAGAAAGAAGTTAAAAAAAAAAGAACATTACTTATTGTTATCTTCGATATGTTGCACCTATAGCTATAGTGATCTTATAAAAAAATTCAATATTGAAACAGTAAGGAATGACTTAAGGGTCATTTTCTTATTATTATTGTATACAAAGAGAGCAAACAGACACAGTAATGAAAGTGTGTATGTATTATCTACACTAGAACTTGTACATGGAGTACAAAATGAAATATAACCAGTGTTGTATAAGATAAATAACCTTGTCCATAAAAATATGGAAACATTGGCTACATTGTACATGAAATAGAAATATAGTGAAGACGTGATTGATAGGTCGGTTTAAGTGCTTACGATGAAGGAATTAACGCTTTTCTTAATTGGCAAGTCCCTGGCATATGCCAATAGTATAGATAACCGTATCTCAATTAATAAGGTTTTAAATTACAAGAGTCCTTATGTGCAGTAAGATATTATAGAATTGATAACCATCAAATTTTCATAGAGGAACCCTTTTGATCTCTTAAGGTAAAAGAAAATTCGTAAGAATCAATTTTTCAATAATCGAAACTTTGTGGGGGTGATTGAAGAAAGAAAAATTTCTTCCAAACAAGTGATACAAGGAGTCAAGAAATGAGGCACAAAACATGAGTTCCTTTTCTTATACAATCAAGAACGAAGTAAATCAACTACAAAGGAAGATATCAAGAAATTGAGACCTATAGTGAAATTGTTAGACAACATTTACGTTAAGAACTAACAAAGTGGAGCGAAGCTGTGATGGACATCTATAACAGCTTGTGATGGAAATAATGTCTCGAGAATAGTGACGTAAAAAAAATATTGATTTTTTTAAGTTAAAGGTTATAACACCCTCCTCCCACATCTACCCAAGTAACCAATCAACCGGGGTAAATATGTGACAAGAGGTTACTATGATTAGATTCGACCTCTTATGTGACCTTAAGAAAGTGGAATCGATGGAAACACAACATATAGACCTTCCACATCAGCTATAGGACTCCTAGGGACCATCCCAACCACTTAGGTAGCTAGCCACTGGGTCCCATGGAAGATTTTGACCACTTGACCTTTGGACGTTCTCATGCTATAGACCTTCCAACATCTAGGAGGCTCTAGATGCTCTCATGATAAGGCATGTCAGCGTCTAGGGACTATTTTTCTTAGTGTCATGCTAGTGTCCTCAAGATTTGAGCCACCTTTTTAGGCCCTGAGCCCAGGTCATTGCCCATAATTGAATGACACCTTCAAAATAGTAAGATAACACATAAACAATGTTGCAAAAGTAAATACTTGAACAAACACTTAACTAGACCCCTTCTAGCCATGACAGACATTTCATCAAACATATCACAAATATGTAATCTACAGGTGAAAACAAAAAATTTAAGCATAGGGATATCATACTTATCTGAGAAATTATAAGAACCATTGTTCCCTCATATAATTCGTTGCATTATCATCTATTAGGTCATAGATACATTATCCATTCATTTACAAGTAAAAACATGATAAGAGCCATACATAACCATTGTCATGAAACACATACATAACCAACATAATAGCAATAGAAATACCAATGAAATCATAAACATATGAACCACATATAAACTAGTATAATACTCATAGAAATACAAGGATAAATAACCTGATACTAATGATGCAAAATCCAAACCCAAGATGGGACTACCACGTTCCACCAGACCATAGAATGGTTGAGCCAAATATCTCTTCATCCATTCACCCCTGTGCCATATTCCAAGCATGAATGTGGGACTCATACCAAAAGAACCAACTAGGAAATCCTGAGGCTAAACCACCTCACTCTCATCAATAGAAACCAAGATTTATCGTAATTCATCTTGGATCACTAGGCTAACACAATGAACATGTAATAATAGGCTTTACCATAATGTCCACCCGATCACTGGGCCAAACAAGCATGGATGCTAGCATATTTCTCCGCCTACACTGTGAGGAATTTTCCTTTCTCCTAATCTCTCAGGCTTAACCTCAATCCATAATAAATCACTAAGCCCTAAATTGAGAGACCAATGTCTCGGGCTTTACTGCAATCCACACCGGATCACTATGCCCTAAACTGAGACCCACTCTCTAGGCTTTACCGCATATCCCAACCTGGGATTACTAGGCCCAACGAAGAGAAATCCACCTCTTGGATTTACTGTATATCCCACCATTCACTAGCAAAGATTCCTAGGCCCACCGAGGCACACAATCTTGGCTTTACCACAACCCATAGTCTGACTTAGGGGTTACTAGGTTAGTGGATTTACCGTGATCCATAGTCTAGTTGAGGGACCACTAGGCCATGTGTTATATCATCCACAGATCCACCTCACTCGGCTTCGAATCCATCCAACAATCTAGCTCAACCAAAACATGAGAACGCCATCACACCATGGCTATCCAGAAATGGCAAGGTTAGGTTGAAAACACTATCACACCTCGCAATACCCATGCCATAGTAGTAAAAGAACCACATGCAATACCATGCATGCAAAATATAGCAAGCCAAACACACATGAAAATTGATACCTGCAAAGAATCATGTTGTAGCTGCTTGATCCTGCTCTTCCTTGCTTTCTCCTTCCTTCCTCTTTCCTTCTTTGCCTTTCTTGATCCAATGCCAAAGTGCTCCAAGAAAACTTGAAGTGTCCAATAGTGAGAGAGAGAGAGAGAATAGAAGGGAGTTCCACCAAAACCTGTCAAAATCTTGCCAACTGATCCTCAGAAGCCTTTTTATCAATGAGTGCTCTATTTTCTTCAATTTACATTATTTTCCTTCATTTCATCCTCACATGAAACCTGTGACCTTTCACCCTCCTTTTGTCCTAATTTTCATTATTTTCATAAATAAATGTGCCAAAAATTCCATTTTGCCTTTCCACAGCCTTTGCCAATTTCCTTAGCCATAATAACCGAAATGAACACCCACACTAGGATGTCTTTCCCATCATTCATCTTGGAATACGTGTCCCATCAACCATGCTCTTATATATTTTTATATGATTTTTTAACCATGGCTATTACAGAACCCTCCCCCTTGAGAGAACACTATCCTCGGTGTCCAGTTACACCTATAACCAAAAAGCCTGCTGACAACAAAACATACTACCCATGGAGCTTTATAACACAACTTGTTGTAGTATTTACAATGATCTCCTGCTAAAACATGACAAACATACCATTTATTGGAGATTTATAACACAACTCATTATGGTATTTACAATAACAACAACATATACACACATACACATTTGCTTCAACCAACAAATAATCCGTTAGAGGAATTTTGAGGTCTAAAATGAGCCTCCTAAAGAAATTATAAATTAATAGTAGAAATAGTAAAATAAGATTACATTACATCATCAAATTTTAGAGGGAAAAAAGAAAAAACTATTTTTTCAACTCGTATTTTCAACTTATCTCGCTATGGGTTTACTTAAATTTTGAGCGAGAACACTCGTTGGATGCAAAATTTGATTTCTCATCCAAGGTGTACCCATGTTGCATACTTTTTATGGACCGTGCTACACAAAAAATGAGAAATATATGAAAAACATGATTGCAATCACGTTTTTTAATGTATTTCTCATTTTTTATGTAGCAGAGTCCATAGAAAATATGCAACATGGGTACTCTTTGGACGAGGAATTAATTTTTGCATCCAACAAGTACTCCCGCCTGAAATTTGAGTAAAACATTGGGGAGATTATTTGAAAATACGAGTTGAAAAAGTAGTTTTCTTATTTTATTATTTTTTAATCTTTTTACCTTTTTACTCCAAAAATAATGAATCATCCCCCATGGCTGACATCATCATCTTGAATCCTATTGGTTCTTGTAAAGTTTATTTTGGTTGTACATTTTTCTTAGGAGGCCCATTTTAGACCTCAAAATTCCTCTAATGCATATTGTCTATGGATGATCCGTAAAATGTCGTGGATATTCCACTCGACAGTTCGTCACAGCAAGTTTGATAATATTATATAAAAAAATCTGAGATTCTACACTATTACAATTTTATTTAATTTCTAGATGTATAAAATTAATTGTAATTAGTGAAAGCATGTGAAAATAAATCAAGCAGAAAAGTAGAGAATGAAAAAATAAGCTCACACACACACAATACACAAGATATGCTCTCTGGGAAACCCTTTCGGGAGAAAACCCAGCTGGAAGGTGAGGTTGCTTCGCTCTCTTTCTCTGTCTAGAAATATGGCTGCAAATACAAAGAAGTAATGTTTGTGGCCCATGGGCTACTACAGTGCATAGATCCTCTCTGTATGTTCTACCTCCTATCTCTTCTTGCTATCTTTGCTCAACTATGGAACAAAATGTTCTCAAAAGAATGGAATACCTCTTCCTCCTAGTGGCCCGGTTATAACAAAACTCAATAGCATACTAGGGTTAAGTTTGACTACATCAAATCTTAAATAGAGCTACAAAATGGACTCTTCTAAAGTCTTTTACATCCAAACCACGTGGCTAGCCCCTTTTCCATGAATAATTGGGGTTGACATGGCATCCTCCCGAACTATAGGTGTGAAAACAGGAAGGTCAACTTCTTAGTGACATAACTTTTGCATACGAACTCTGATTGATGTGATTCTTGTGCCGTTGGAAATCTCTCTATGTGAAGAATAACATGAAAAGGTGATATGCTTAAGTGGAAAACTTTTACCCCTAAAAAATTCGTTTGATGCCTCAAAATGCTCCTAGAAGGTTTTAGACCCTACTTCACCAAACTGGGTCCTGCCGGTAAAAACGGTCCTGTGAGTTGATTCCTCCACTTTTTCCACTCCAAATGCATCGAGATAGATGAAAAACAGTATAATGATCCAATTCAGATCACACCTCCTCATTTTGGGAAGCTTTTGGTCCCCAAAAGCTTTTACTAAATGAGGTGAGGAAATTTTTCCTCCACCTTCTCTCTTGTGTACATTTAGTTTT
Organism: Pinus tabuliformis; assembly: GCA_031772625.1. Taxonomy (NCBI): domain Eukaryota; kingdom Viridiplantae; phylum Streptophyta; class Pinopsida; order Pinales; family Pinaceae; genus Pinus; species Pinus tabuliformis. Next base: position 753,383,519 of record CM062807.1, on the reverse strand, counting down.
GCCTGGAAGTTGTCCCTTCAACCCAATCTACGAAAGGTCTTGTTTCCATTGTCTTATAGTTCTAGACCTCTTCTGCAAAATCGTATCTTCTGTCAGCTCAGCCTGAGCGTCTGGTGCCAAATCCTCCACAGAAGGTAGGACTTATTCCTCTTCCTAATCTAACATGGAAGGCTCATAGAGTTTTAAATTCTCTACATTTACAACTAAGTAAATGTGCATATATGGTGGTAAACCGAGTCGATAGGCATTATCACCCACCTTTTCCAGTATCTCAAAGGGACCATACCTTAGAGCCTTGATTTTCTTACCAGGCCCTTGTAGCCTGTCCTTGTTCAATTGTAGCCATACTCTATCTCCCACCTCGAATGATTTCTCTATTCTGTGCTAATCATGCCTGGCCTTATACTTCATCTGCAACTTCTATAGTGCTTCCTATCCCTGTAGATGGATCTACTTGATCTTCTCTTTAAAAAATTCAGCCCTCAAAGCATCACCTGTAATGTCTTCCTTCACTCCTCCTTGCTGCCCATATGAAATATCCAAAGGTGAAGGTGGGAAATATCTAAAACAAGTTTCAAATGGGGACTTTCCTGTAGAAGTGTGGGCCGTTGTGTTATAAGTATGTTGTATATATACAAGATTTTCATCCCAGGTCTTCGGATGCTTTTGGTTATAACCCTTTAAAAGCTACACCAAAGTCTTGTTGACTACTTTTGTCTGCCCATCTGTCTGTGCATGGAATGTTATAGATATCTTCAAATTCATGTCCATATTCTCTCACAATGTAGTCCAGAATGCACGAAGAAATTTTGTATCCCTGTTTGAAATGATGCTCCTTGGTATCCCAAAGTGTACCCAGACTTGTTCAAAGAACAAGTTTGTTGTTTCTTGTCCACTTATGGTCTTTTTACATGGCATCAAAGCACACATCTTGCTGAACCTGCCAACTACCACGAACAGGTATTGATGTCCCTTCCTGGTTGTGAGTAAACCTCCCACAAAGTCCATGTCAATGGTTTCCCAAGGACGAGTAGGTACAGATAAGGGATGATACATACCGTGTTTCCTATTTCTAGGCTTGCTAGTACAACAAAGCATGCATCCCCTTATGAACCTAGTTACTTGTTATTGCATCTTGGGCCAATACACATACCTCTGCAAGTTAGCCACGGTCTTCCCTACACCAAATTTCCCTACAACCTTGGAGGTGTGAGCCTCTCTAATCAGCTACAAACTCTCACCTTTAGGAGCACATAGCTTATCCAACCTGTAAAGTAACCCATCCTAGAGATGGTTGTCAACGGTTTTATCGCCATCGTGCACATCACTTTGACTCTGCAACTTTTGATACACCTCCTTGAAGTCCTCATCTTCTGAATATGCCTCTCTGTATGCATCATGGATGAATGGATCCATGTGCATAAGAGTCCCCAAAGCTGTAATCTTTGACGTGGGTGGCCTTGAAAGCATATTGGCCAACTTGTTTGTGTTTCCCTTCTTAAACTTTGTCACCAAATGAAACTGTTGTAAAAACCCCATCTACTTGTAATGCCTAGTTTGTTGTAGCTTATTCTGGGCCTATAGGTACTATAACGGTTGGTGATCCGTGTGGATTATTGTCTCCTTTCCCATCAAATAGTGCTTCCACTACTTCACAACTTGCACCATGGCATAGAGCACCTTATCATAGGTAGGGTAGTTAAGAACTGCCCCATGAAAAACTTCATAATGGTAACATACAGGAATTCCTCCCTGCATCAAGACAGCTCCCATAGCATACCCACACGCATTTGTCTCCACTTCAAAGGGTCGTTGCAATTTTGGTAATTCCAGAACTAGTGCTTCAATAATCTTCTCCTTTAACTCATCAAAAGTGTTATGCTAACCTTTTCCCCACTGGAAACTCTTGCCACTTGCTGTTATGTCATGGAGAGGTGTTGCTGCCACTAAAAACGAGGCTATGAATTTCCTTAGGTACTGTGTTGCTCCAATGAAACTTCTAACCTTAGTAACATTAGTAGGAACTGGTCATTTCATGATGGTCTCCATCTTGGAAGGATCTATCTTCAATTCTCCTCCACCAATCACATATCCAAAATACACTAAGGACTGTTGCGTAAACTTGCACTTCTTGAGATTTTCTAGCAGATGGTGCTTCTTCAATGTTTCCACCACTTGCATCAAATGTGAAATATGCTCCTCCTAAGTAGCACTATATACCATTATATCATCCAAATAGACAATAACAAATGAATCTATAAAAGGATGCAATACATCATTCATTAATCTCATAAATGTAACTAGTGCACTACATAGGCCAAATGGCATAACTAACCACTCATACAAACGTTTCCTGGTTTTGAAGGTGGTCTTCCATGTATCTTCTTCTTTGGCTCGAACCTAGTGACATATAGACTTCAAGTCCATCTTGGTGAAATACTTTGCTTGCTGCAACTAATCTAGCAAATCGTCTATCCTAGGTAGGGGGTATTTGTTCTTGAGCGTGATTTTATTCAACGCCCTGTAATCTATACACATTTGCCAAGTCCCATCCTTCTTTGGCACAATGATGATGGGTGACCCACATGGTGATGTACTTGGTCGAATGACACCCTATTCCAGTAGCTACTGCAATTGTTTCTTCACCTCACTTGCTTCTATAACAGACTACCTATACAACCTAATATTTGGCAATAGCTGGATCTCGTGCTCCACTTCTCTCTTAGGGGGTATCCCTTTAGGCTCTCAGAACCCGTCCTTGTATGCATGTAACAACTCCTCCAAGCCTCTTATTGAATCCTCTATAGACTAATTTTATCTTGAAAACAATAAGACATACTTCTTGCTGGAACTGATCAATTTCTTGGCTTGGTTGGCACTTACCAGTGAAATTTTCGACTTGCCTTTGTGCGCATTGATGATAAATGATTTTCCATACTTGGTGAGTCGGTACTAGTTAGCTCTCCTCATGAAGATTGCATCACGCATGTACATGTATGGGCTCCCAAACACGACTCCACATACATCAAGGGGAACCACATCCAGATCTGCTTCATCAATAAAATCAACACTGATAAAAAATCTAATTTTACATTGTTTTTTTACCTTACGCTCTGCATCCTTATGTACACATCCCACTAGATATGTGTTTGGATGGTCACGAACTTCCAGCCCCAAGTTCTCGACCAGATTTGCTGCAATGAAATTTTCCTGCGATCTTGAGTCAAACAGAGCATCAATCTTTGTCTTCTTGACTTGTATCCTTACATGAAAGAGTTTGGTCATTTCTTTCTCTTCCTATTGCTGAAGGCTACTCAGATTCACCTCCTTTTGCATTGATATATAGACAATATTCTCATCCACGTCTAAGTTACTTTCAACTTGGTTACTCGAATCAATGGCCATGAGATTCTTCTTCTTATTATTCTTTGGGTTTAGCTCTGGATGCAATTTCCAACACTTCTCCTTTGTATGGCCATCAATGTTGTAGTGGTTGCTAGGATATTTTCACTAGTGTGTTGTGGATGTCGTATTTTTATATTTTCCCCCTTTTTTCTTCTTCTTCCCCTCCTTAAAAGCATTTTGTTTCTCTTTTTTGCTTCGATCCACTTGATTGTGCTCTTTTTAGGCCTATGTTCTCCAGGTACTATGCCTGTACACAAGCCTCGTCCACCGTTTTGGGCTTGCACAACATCACTTGCTCATGCAGAGGATAGTGAAGACCTCCCAAATACTTGGGGACTACATCTGGGTTCTTTGGAGAGGTACCCAACATTATAGCCCTTTTCTAAATTATGTGGTGTACTCCTGCACGCTTTGGCTCGGCTTTTGCCTAAAGTAATGCCATCGAATCCATTGGTCTTCCACATACCCAATGGGATAAAACCATGAATTAATGAGGGTTTTGAAATCCTCCCACTTAGTCACCGAAGTTCTCCCTCCAACCTCACAGTTTCTGTGTGGCTCTCCCACCAAGTCAGTACATGTACCTCCAATTTCAGTTGCGCGAATGAGATCTTTTCCCCTTCCTCAATCTGATGGATACGGAAATAAACTTCTAGTTGTTGTAACCAGTGGTTCAGCTTCAGAGCATCAATATTGTCGTGGTATGGTGATCCAGGTGGATATTGGTGGCCACCCGCCAATTCCACTTGGACCCCCACCATTGCTTCTTTCAGTTTTTCAGTTTCTTTAATTGTAGCACAGTTTACTGTTTTTAGCAATTTTTTGGGTCCTAAACTTCCAGAGCCATTTTGAGGCTCTAAACGACATTTTTTTGGAAATCTACCGCCAGTGATTTTTTACCTAAAATCGTCTTTTCTGTCATATTCCTCGAAGCGATCTTTCCAATGGGTTATCATGTGTGTCAAACGGAGATAATATGACCAAGTCACGACCTTGGGAAGTTGGCCATCCAACTCACCCCAACGGGGCCCATAAACTCTTGGTGTTACATCTCCTCGGGTGAGGGTTTTGGTTGTTTAGGATTTGCTCTTATTGTTCAATAATAAAAAGGCCCTTGAGCCTCATTGTAAGGCAGTTTAGAGGCATGTAACCGCCACATCTCTTCTCAGAGATAAGCTACCATCGCCCTAGCTGGTTTATTTCCATTTCTGTTTGTAAGCATATTTCAGTATTTTACATTAATGAAATGAAGTATTATTTCCGATGCATCTCTGTGGTTATCTCTGTAATTTGTTGTGTTCCTGTTTAAATCCAGATCAATGGTATCAGAGTGGTCTATTTTTTTTCTTTGTTTTTCTTTTCATGTCCCCAACGAGGTTGGGATATAAGGAGTTAGGGCTTGAACTAGTCGAACCTTTGCAAGACCAGCCTCACAAATCCTTACAGCCTCCCATGGCGGATGAAAAGAAAGATGAGGGGGCAGGAGATCCTATCAAAATCTTGCTCGAAGAAGCCCTCGAGCGAAAAAGGAACGCGATGATGGATAGCTTTGCCCAGATCCTTTAGCGGCTACCCGGGGGTGACGCATCGGCTTCCAACAGCTACTCTGGAAACGCCACACTGTTTAAGGTACAAGTTAATTTTGAAATCCCCATATTAGAGGGTCAGATAGACACAGATGCCATCGATAAATGGTTAAATATGCTAGAGGGTTATTTTTCTATTCATGATTTTTCCAGTCAGGAAAAGATTATTTTCACTCTTCTCAAAGCAGCCCCCCATGTCAAGGATTGGTGGGAAACCTACTGCGATAAGAAGGATGAAAGTACAGGCTGACTATTTTCGGTTGCACCCACTTGGAATTCATTCCGAGATTCCATGAAGGAGAAGTACTACACTGTCGGAAGCTATGAGGATCAATACATAAAGTGGACCACACTGCAGCAGGGAAGGGACCAAGACGTGTCAGAGTTTACCAATATTTTCCATACCCTTCGCACAAAGTTGGGTGTCAAGAATTCGGAGTAGCATTTGGTACTCAAATACCGCAGTTGCCTGCACAAGTACAACCAGGAAGAAATAAAATTCCTAAACATCTCCTCGCTCGACATGGCATACTGATATGCCATCAAAGTTAAGAAAAAGTTTAAACAGAAGAAGCGATACTTTGGATCTGTGAATGCGAAGCAAGGGAAAGGTGCCCCCAAATCGCAAAACAAAGGACAAAGCCAAGGCAGGGCAGCCCAAGACAACCCGCCAAAGTTGGAAGCAAAGAACAGCATCACGAAGCCAAAAAAGGACACGGGAAAGTGGTGTGAGTTCCATAAGAGCTCCACTCACAACACAAGTGAGTGTTGGGCCAAGCAGTCACCGGTGGCCGAGCTAAAGGTTTCAGAATCATATGCATGTTCCAACTTTGAGTCAGAACGTGACAAAGGGAATGACAAAGGGAAGCAGATTATCAATGCAGAGCCCAATGCCACTGTTGCCACCATGAAGATCCAGAAGGAGGAACCCAAAGATCCAGAGGAGGAGGAGCATCTCTTCCACTCCCAGATGTGGGTAAAGGGCTCCCCGCTATAGTTTATTATCGACAGTGGGAGCCAAAAGAACCTCATTTCGGCAGAGGTCGTGAAGTGGTTGGGCTTACCGACCATAGCACATCCACAACCCTACACCATCGGGTGGCTTCACCAAGGACGGGATCTTCACGTGAGCCAGCAATGTCGCCTTCCATACAACATCAAACCCTTCACGGATGAGGTATTGAGTGACATTGCTCCCCTTGAAGTTTGTGATGTATTATTAGGACAACCATACTTGTGGAAGCGACATGTTGTGTATGAATCAAGGCCCCGTGCTGTTATTGTTACTTTGGGAAATAAGTTTTACAGGATACCGGAGGTATCACTGCCTACCATCATCTCTTTGGTTACTGCAAAACAATGCAGTAAGCTCATATCCAAAACCGAGAAATTTTTTTTCCTGATGATACGCCCTCAAGGAAAGAAGAAGACGGTGGCCACAACCTCCGAACAGGGCCCCTCCGCACGACAACTACAGATGGACAAGGTCGTGGAGGAGTACAAGGACATCTTCACCTCCCCCACAAGGGTGCCTCTGCACTGTCAAGTCAAGCACTCCATCGATTTGACCCCAAGTGCACCAATGCCCAATGGACCAATCTATTGGCGCTCCGTTCTGGAGAATGATGAAATCAAGAGGCAGATTCAGGAGTTGTTGTAGAAAGGTCACATCTGTCCGAGTTCATCGCCCTGTGGGAGCCCAATCATGTTGGTACAGAAGAAGGATGGGACTTGGAGACTCTGTATTGACTATCGGGCGCTAAACAAGATCACTATCCGTAATAGGTACCCGATCCCACAAATTGATGACCTCTTGGACCAACTGAAGGGGGGAAAATATTTCATCAATATCGATTTGAAGTCAGAATATCACCAGGTACCAATCAAACCCTCCAATGTGTGGAAGACTGCCTTCAAAGCCAAGGAGGGCCTTTTCGAATGGTTGGTTATGCCTTTCGGATTGACAAGTGCTCCTGCGACCTTCATGACGCTAATGGATGACATCTTGTGGCCATTCACCAACTCATTTGTAGTGGTATACTTGGATGACATCCTGATCTTCAGCTAGAGTTGGGAAGAGCACCTCCACCACATCTGACAGGTTCTCCAAACACTGCAGCAACACAAGTTATGTGCCAATTTGGAGAAATGCACTTTTGGCATGACCCAGGTTCAATATCTAGGATACATTATTGATGAACAAGGGGTGCATGTGGATCTAGCCAAGATCAAAGTCATTCAGGATTGTCCATCTCCAACCACTCTAACAGAGCTCCGCAGCTTTCTAGGTATTGCTAACTTCTACCGCAGGTTCGTGTTGGGATTTTCTCATATCACTTGGCCCTTGAGTCAAGTCACTAAGGGAGGAGCGAAAGCAAAATTCTTTTGGTCTGAATCTCAACAGAAGGCATTCATAGAGTTGAAATATCACCTCTACTCAGCACTAATGCTCGCATTACCAGATTTGCAACAACCATTTGAGGTCGAGACAGATGCCTCTGACTATGCTATTGGGGCAATCCTTACTCAACACGGGAATCCAGTGGCATATCACAGTGAGACACTTTCAGACACAATCTGGAAGTATCCCACTTATGACAAAGAGATGTATTCCATTTTCCAGGCCTACCGACAATGGAAGCATTACATTTTGGGGAAGGAAATGGTCATCCACACAAACCATCGACCCCTGCAATTCATATAGACGCAAGGGAAATTGCAGAATGATTGCCATCAGAAGTGGTTCACATACCTACAACAGTTCCATTTGAATATCAAGTATAAGAAGGGCAGAACCAATAATGTTGTAGATTGCCTCAGTCGACCACCAATCATGGCGTTAACCACTGTGCTCAACTCTTGTGGGCACAAGACTGTTGATTGGCCACTTCTCTACACAAGCAACCTAGAATTCGGCCACACATATGAGACACTCTTGGAGGGTCAGCATGTTCCATATTTTCACCTCCGGGATGCCCTGTTATGCCACCTGGGTCACCTTTGTGTTCCTTCAAGCGAGCATGCCAAGATGATTTGGGAAGGACACTACGGTCGAGCTGCTAGGCATTTCAGGGTCGAGAAAACAATGGCAGTACTGCAGAAGTATTTGTATTGGCCGAATCTTCGACAGGGTTTCTGGAAGTACATCAGATCATGCACTGCTTGCACCATTACCAAACCGACCATCAAGAAGCAAGGCCTCTATACCTCGTTGCCTACCCCTAGTCGACCTTGGGAATCCATCTCCATGGATTACATGTCAAACCTTCCTTCCACTAATCATGGAAATAACTGTGTTTTTGTGGTCGTCGACAGGTTCTCGAAGATGGCCATTATGGCGGCCTGCAAGAAGAATATCACAATCGAAGCCACTGCTAAACTCTTCTTTGAACAAGTGTGGGTACACTTTGGGATCCCACAGTCTATCATCTCAGATCGAGATAGCAGGTTCCTCAGTACATTTTGGTCCAGTCTCTGGTCGATGCTGGACACCAAACTCACTAAGTCCACAACCTTCCATCCTCAAACTGATGGCTAGATAGAGGTTGTGAACAGGATGATCGTACACATTCTGCGCATGTACAACTCAAATCATCCATGCACATGGGACGAGAGCCTCCCCTATGTTCAGCACAACTATAACCGGGCTCTCCACAGCTCGACTGGCCACAGCCCTTTTCAGGTGGGCTTGGGATTCCAGCCACTATGTCCCATTGATGTGGCCATGCCATTTGCAGCTACTCACATAGATTCGGCTCATGTCCAGTCCGAAATAGATAAGGCAAACAGCTTCATTGAGCACATCCAACATATTCACCAGTAGGTCCATGAAATTCTGGAGAAATCAAATGCCAAGTACAAGCAGCGACATGATCAACATTGGGTGCCACACAAGTTTCAGGTGGGCGACAAAGTCTGGTTGCATTTGCAAAAGGAACGCCTTACTGAAGCCTATCGGAAACTCAGACCACTCTGATATGGTCCTTACACCATTACCAAGGCTGTGGGAGACAATGCATTTGAGCTCAGCATTCCCCCATTCCTTGGCCTGCACCCAGTGTTCAATGTGGACTGCCTTCAGCCATACTTTCCACCATTACTAGACACATCCGACATTGCAAAACAGCTCACACCCACAAAGTTAAATCCAGATTGCATGGAACAAGCTGCAACTGATTAGATCATGGACACATAGATCAAGCACACTCACCAGCAGAATATCCAACTGTATTGAGTTGTCAAAGTAAGCCAACTCCTTCACCAGGGAAAGTGGCTCACCAGGGACCAAGTTAAGCAGAAGTTTCCTCATCTCATGAAGAAACTCAACGCAATGGGGACCATTGCTTCCTAAGGGGGGAGGAATGATCTAGGTGGATATTGGTGGCCACCTACCAATTCCACTTGGACCCCCACCATTGTTTCTTTCAGTTTTTCAATTTCCTTAATTGTAGCACAGTTTACTATTTTTAGCAGTTTTTCGGGTCCTAAACTTCCGGAGCTGTTTTGAGGCCCTAAACGACGTTTTTTTGGAAATCTACCGCCAACGATTTTTTGTCTAAAATCGTATTTTCCGTCATTTTCTTTGGAGATATATTTCCAACAGGTTATCATGCACGTCAAATGGAGATAATATGACCAAGTCACGACCCTGGGAAGTTGGTTGTCCAACTCACTCGAACGGGGCCCATAAACTCTTGGTGTTACATCTCCTCGGGTGGGGGTTTTGGTTGTTTAGGGTTTGCTCTTATTGTTCAATAATAAAAAGGCCCTTGAGCCTCATTGTAAGGAAGTTCAGAGTCATGTAGCCACCACTCTCTTCTCAGAGATAAGCTACCATTGCCCTAGCTGGTTTATTTTCATTTCTGTTTGTAAGCATATTTTAGTATTTTACATTAATGAAATGAAGTATTATTTCCGCTGCATCTCTGTGTTTATGGTTATCTCTGTAATTTGTTGCGTTCCTGTCTAAATCCAGATCATATGGCTTGATATCGACTTTTCCGTCCACTTTAAACATGGATTGGTTCACGACACTCGAACTGGGTTGATCTTTTCTTGGTTCTTTCTTCGGCTAGTTGTTTGCGTCTTCCCGATCTCTCGACCCCCCTTCTAATTTTTCCTCTACATTTGAACCTCCTTCTTCTCCAAATATCCCTAGCTTATTGCATAGGGCCACCATGAGGAGGTTAACATTGCGGTTTATATCCGTGACTTGTTCTTCAATCCGCGAAAACCTCACCTCTACAGGATCACAAGGTTTGTTTACAAATTCGTCGCCCATGATTAGGGTTTTACGATTTTCAACCTCCCTGATCTAGATCCCTACAATCTCCACAAAATACCCAAAAAAAACCTGCTTTGATACCAAATGATCTATAAACTGTCGTGGATATTCCACTGGACAGTTCGTCACAACAAATATGATAATATTATATCAAAAAATCTGAGATTCTACACTATTACAATTTTATTTAATTTCTAGATCTATAAAATTAATTGTAATTAGTGCATGCATGTAAAAATAAATCAAGCAGAAAAGTAGAGAATGACAAAATAAGCTCACACACGTACAATACACAAGATATGCTCTCTGGGAAACCCTTTCGAGAGAACACCCAACTGGAAGGTGAGGCCACTTCGCTCTCTTTCTCTGTTTGGAAATATGGCTGCAAATACAAAGAAGTAATGTATGTGGCCCATGGGCTACTATAGTGCACAAATCCTCTCTATGTGTTCTACCTCCTATCTCTCCTGACTATCTTTTCTCAACTACGTAACAAAATTCTCTCGAAAGAATGGAATGCCTCTTCCTCCTAGTGGCCCGGTTATAACACAACCCAATAGCCTTCTAGTGGTTAAGTTTGACTACTTCAACTCTTAACTAGAGTCAGAAAATAGACTTTTCTAGAGTATTTTACATCACAAACATGTGGCTAGCCCCTTTTCCATGAATAATGGGGGCTGACACTGCATCCTCCTGAGTTATAGGTGTGAAAATAAGAAGGTTAACTTCTGAGTGGCATAACTTTTGCATACAGACTCTAATTGACATGATTCTTGTGTCGTTGGAAAGCTCTATGTGTGTAGAATAGCATGAAAATGTCCTACAATTAATATGAAAACTTTTACACCTAAAACATGACTTTTTATGCCTCAAAATGCTCCCAGAAGGTTTCGGACCCCGCTTCACCAAACTGGGTCCCGCCGGTAAACATGGTCCCATGAGCTAATTCCTCAACTTTTTCCACTCCAAATGCATCGATATGGATGAAAAACAATATAATGATACAACTCGGATGAATTGAACTTTATAAATCTAGCTCGATGCAATATTTACAGTAATACACACATATACATATATGCACATTTGCTCAACCAACAAATAAAAGGATATGATGCTTGCATCTGCAACAAGGGAATCCGTAGGCTCAAACCTATACCTAAAATTAATACCAGGATTCACCTCCTTCCGAGGAAGTCAAAAATCCACTGCAAGGTTAAATCCGCATCCAATGTCCAGCGTTATAATCTTGCGCCACTTGTCCTCTTAGTGAATAGTTAGCAACTCATTGTTCCAAGGCGCGCTCCCAGTGTGCATCTGATTCCATCTGGAAATGCTAATGACCAAAACAAATATATCCTCGACTTTCCCTTCTCGGCTACACAGTCCCTCGAGCAATCTGGTCACCCCCTTCCATGCAGTCACTCACCTTCCATGTTCCATGACATCCCCTATCCTAGGCGATCCATCCCTTAGCAAGGCTTCCTCACATTGGAAATCCAAACAACCAAGGAATATCCCTGCCTCAAACCATCAGGGATACCATTTTCCCACAATGTCCCTGCTCCTGAAGTGCTTTACTAGCATATTGTTGCATGTTCCAATTCCTTTTGTCGTTGTTGCTAATGCTTGCAGTCGGTTTCAACCACCCAACTTGGCATTTCATGATTTCCTGTACCAAGAACATAATTTATATTAGATTAAAAATAAATTGAAATAACTTCAAATCATACCTCATTGGTGGTTCGTGAACAAGGTATACTTGCAATTTTGTTCTCTTCATGTCACAACAAGTCAAACTAACATCTTTGACCAAATCATCATGTATAAACACATCACATCAGTTAGCTCAAAACACAACCATCATAGATCAGAATCCTAAATCACATGTAACCATCTTAAACCATAATCCTAGATCACATGTAATCATCATAAGCCAGAATCATAAATCACATGCATAATAAAACTGAATTAAAATGTTGTTACTTGTCCTTTAATTAATCCTTATCTTCTACCTTTGTCTTTATTCCGTATGTACTCTGGATTGGTTACCACAACCAACAAACACCAGTGACTTCTCCTCAACCATGTGCACATACACATAGTGTGCATCACACACATACAACCACACACGACATAAAACACCATGCAATACATGCACCTACACCTGACATACAACTCATACACCTACACCGAGTGTACGACACCATGCAATACATACATACACATGCACCTGGTGTACGACACAACACATACATACCCCTACATCTGGCGTACAACACAATACACATGCGTACACATAGTACAAAACAAAAAATACATATGTCATGATGCAACGACTACACAATGCACATACATAGTACCGCATGTACACATCACAAAAAGTATGACATGCACATAATACAACATGTACACCAGTACCACATGTACAACATATACACAGTACCACCTATACACAACACCACTTGCACAACGTGTACACAACATCACATGTACACGGAACCACTCGCAAAACATGTTCACAACACCACATATAGATCATACCACGTGTACAACGTGTACACAATGCCAGACATACACAACGCCACATGCACGACATGTACATGACACCAGATGTACACACACCATTTGCACATAGCACCACATGTACAACATGTACATGGTACCACATGCTAACAGCACCACTTTTACAATCATGCAAACAACACCATATGTGCATAGCACCACATGTACAACATGCACATAACACCATATGTACATAGCACTGCATATATGACATGTACATAGCACCCTATGTACACAACACTACGTATCCAACATACGCTCAACACCATATGCACACAACACCTGATATCCATCATGCGCACAGTACAATATGTACACAACACCACATATCCAACATGTACATAGCACCATCTATACCCAGCACTGCATATGCAACATTCACACAACGCTATTTGTACCACCCTATACATAACATTCATAAAAAACATGTACAAACACTATATATGCACAACACTGAATGCTCACAACATCACAGATGCAACATGTACAACATATACAACATATGCACAACAGTAGTACCACATCCAAAACTACATTGTCTCTACCAAGAAAGCTTGTTTCCAATATCTCTCTACCATCCATGCTTATCCCAACATGCCGCAGACCATATTACTTTCATTTGGCTCATATATCCCTTGAAGTTACTTGTCATAACATAAACATAGGCACAATACAACCATGCAACATCAATTCATATCCACATGATATTTACCTCGTATATTTTTCATGACCCCTCTCCCCACTTGATTGCCTATAAGACCAAGAACCTTATCATTCCATTCATATACATAAACAATCATTCCTCCACGAGAATGATCCCTGACAACCCTATCGGATAGTGACATAAATACATGGATACATACATACATATACATAAAAATTAGCATAAAAAATCATGATCATGTCAGACAACGACATACATACATATATGTATACATATATAAACATCAATATAATCATGATCATAACATAATTACCAGATAACATAAGGTCAGGGTTAAGAGGACTCCCTTTATCTATGCACACCATGCACAACATTGAGAACAATCATTCCCAACATAGCCAAGACGTCTAATGTCTCAGATCCATTTACTTCACCTTTCATGTTACTTTTCTCATGACTGTACTACCACTTTCCATTTACACTAATGGACCGAACCAATCCAACCGATTATCATATTATTACCTTCAACTTCCATTACTCATGCACTGAGCTTCATTCAGGTCTTACATCACCTGATGGGTTTCATTCAGCTCTCCCTGAGCTCCATTAACTTTCCTCTTTCCTAACCAATTCCAAAGACTCAAAACTTAAAAGGAAGGACTAAGAAGCAAACAAGAAGAAAATCATGGAAAACCAACAACAATATGACACCACAAACAAAGTGGCATGGCCATGCACAAGATGCAAAAAAAAAAAATCAAGCGCAACAATTCACAAAATACCGAAAGCACAAGACCAACAATAGACACCATGACTCAATCCCCATGGTTCCCAATGCTTCCAAGGGAAATCTCAACCTAAGCCTTCTTCAAGATTTCATGGCAGCCTATTTTTCAGGAAATCCCTTGCATCATACTGCCATCCATACATAATTTTCAGTGCATAAATAAACATAACAATATACTAGTTACCTTACCTTGTTGTGCCAATCATGTTTCTTGCAACAGAACACATCCACACCATCTCTCAAGGCACTTGAATTCCCTTGAAATATCCACCTGCTTATCCCAACATGTCGCATACCATACTACTTTAATTTTTCTCATGTATCCCTTGAAGTTACCTGTCATAACATAAACATAGGCATAATACAAGCATACAACATCAATTCATATCTACATGATATTGACCTCGTATATTTGTCATGACTCCTCTCCCCACTTGATTCCCTATAAGACCAAGAACCTTGTAATTCCATTCATCTGCATAAGCAATGATTCCTCCACGAGAATGATCCCTGACATCCCTATCTGATAGTGACATAGATACATGGATACATACATACATATACATAAAAATTAGCATAAAAAATCATGATCATGTCAGACAACAACATACATACATGTATACATATATAAACATCATCATAATTGTGATCATAACATAATTACTAGATAACATAAGGTCAAGGTTAAGAGAACTCCCTTTATCTGTGCACACCATGCACAACATTGAGAACAATCGTTCCCAACATAGCCAAGACATCTAATGCCTTAGATCCATTTACTTCACCTTTCCTGTTACCTTTCTCATGAATGTACTATCACTTTCCATTTACACTAATGGACCGAACCAATCCAACCGATTATCATATTCTTACCTTCAACTTCCCTTACTCATGCACTGAGCTTCATTCGGGTCTTACATCACCTGATGGGTTTCATTCAGCTCTCCCTAAGCTCCATTAACTTTCCTCTTTCCTAACCAATTCCCAAGATTCAAAACTTAAAAGGAAGGATCAAGAAGCAAACAAGAAGAAAATCATGGAAAACCAACAAAAATACAACACCACAAACAAAGTGGTGTGGCCATGCACAAGATGCAAACAAAACCACAATCAAGTGCAAAAATTCACAAAATACCAAAAGCACGAGACAAACAACAGACACCATGACTCAATCCCATGGTTCCCAATGCTTCCAAGGGAAATCTCAACCTGAGCCTTCTTCGAGATTTCAAGGTAGCCTATTTTTCAGGCAATCCCTTGCATCATACTTCCATCTACACATAATTTTCAGTGCATAAACAAACATAACAATATACAAGCTACCTTACCTTGTTGTGTCAATCATGTTTCTTGCAACTGAACAAATCCATGCCATCTCTCAAGGGACTTCAATTCCCTTGACTGGTACACCTATAACTAGATACTAGCTAATATACATATCAAATACATGTTCATGAATCTAGCACGTATTCACATAGTGTCAAACAAGATTAAGGTTAAGAAGACTTCTTGTATGCAAATCACTCATTCCTTTGGAATTAGTGTTTCCAAACATAGCCAGAGGAATTTTTTCGGAATTCCTTTCTTTTACCTTTTTACCTTGTTGCAATTGAGGCTTACTATGTATTGTCACATCACCCATCTGTTAGTTATATAAACACATCAATTGTTACCTTGTCATGCTAACACCAAGCATCTTTCCTGCAATTGTTTACATATGTCAACCACATGTTCCAAATATCAAGACAATCATATCTTTCAATTTGAAATAAGCCTTTACAAAGACTAATAACCAGGTCATAATCCATAGTCAACTCATAGTCATTAGACATAATGCTACAACTATCACCTACTACACTCAAGTACATATCCACTGGCTCAACACATATGTGTTAGTACAATCATCTTAAAACAAGATCATTTGAAAACATACTCATATTATGCAATTCATCAAACATTCAACCAACTTGCAAACATACCATGTTAAATTAATCAACTAGACGACGTAATCAAACATTCAAGAACAAAGTAAATGACATAAGAAAGCTCATACCTTAATGTATCTCAGGGAGGCTATCTTCTTTGCATAATCAATCTAGTTAGCACTATATAACTTCACAACACATCAACTCAAACACAAATAAGATCATGACATCCATAATAGTCACTAACTAACATGTTCACATCATAAACTCATAAACAATTATCATTCATACATAATAATCACATCTGCATAGTCAGACTAGAGTAGTATGACATAATATCACAACATATTAAATCATACATGAATGTCATAACCCTAACCATTTGCATAAACCAATCCAACTTCGTATGATACATATAACAACAAGATCTTAATGTAATAACCCTAATAATCAAGTTACTAGTGCATAACAACAACAAGTTACATATCATGCTCATCAACGACATATAACCTAATCATCAGGTTATCTAACATAAAAAAACAATAACAATAAATACAACCACAGGGTACTATCATTCATGATGATCCAACACATGTGTATATGACTACACTTATCAACTAGCATTTATCACACATGTAACAATAATAATAATAGAATGACAAAAATATATATAACCCTAATGCATATAACAATCCATTAACTAACATACCTGCATGCCAAACATAAAATAAATGTATGATCTTTTCTTACTCCGAGGTCCAATGCCGCAACTTCAATTTCATGATCTGCATCTCCTGCTCTATCTCATCCAACACATCAGCATCATATCAACCAACAACATCATGATGACCTAATTGCATACAATGACCTCATGCACAACAACCTTCACCATGACAATGCATGAAAAACAACATACAGACACTGACATTCGTAAAAAATGCATATACAACTTACATGAATTCATGACTAACATATCCCAACAACAACAACATCAAACCTTCACATGGTGACATAACTACAACCATGATCAACACCATGCAAATGCAACACTGAGCACGTGGATTACAAGCATAAGCAACACATATGCAACTGACATGAATGCATGACCGACACACCACCCATCGAGTCCAAGGGGTGAACCATTGATCCAAGTGGATATTGGTGGCCACCCACCTATTCCACTTGGACCCCCACCATTGTTTCTTTTAGTTTTTCAGTTTCCTTAACTGTAGCAGAAATTTACTATTTTTTGCAGTTTTTCGGGTCCTCAACTTCCAAAGTCGTTTTGAGGCCCTAAACGATGTTTTTTGGAAAATCGTTGGCGGCTAATATGAGTTATCAACTTGGAATTCATTGTAAGTAGTTGTATTCATGAAATAGATCTTTCTAATGAGGTATCGTATGCGTAAAACGGAGATCGTATGCCAAATTTACGACCCCGGGAAGTTGATGTACCAATTTACCCCTACGGGGCCCATAGTTTGACGTTTCATCTCTTAGGGTTACTTTTTTGGACGTCTAGGGTTTTCCATTGTTTCTCAATAATACATAGGCCTCAAGCCTCATTGTAACACAGCTCAGAGGCATGTAGCCAACACATCGCTTCTCAAAGATAAGTTACCATTGCCCAAGCTAGCTTATTTCCATTCTGTATGTAAGCATATTTCAGTTCTTTAATTTTAATGAAATAAAGTTTTATTTCTACTATATCTCCTTGTTTATGGTTATATCTGTAATTTGTTGCATTCCTATTTAAATCTGGATCAACCATGCTCTAATACCACTCTGTAACCCCCTCCTCCTACATCTACCAAAGTAACTGGCCAACCGAGATAAATATGTGACGAGAGACTACTATGATTAGATTTTACCTCTTATGTGACCTTAAAGAAGTGAAATCGGTAGAAACACAACATAAGAACTTTCCACATCAGCTACATGACTCCTAAGAACCATCCCAACTGCTCAGGTAGCTAGCCCGTGGGTCCCAATGAAGCATTTGACCACTTGACCTCTGGTTGCTCTCATGCTATAGCCATGCAAGTGTCCAAGAGGCTATGGACGCTCTCATGACAAGGTATGCCAACATCTAGGGAATATTTTCTTAGTTTTCTGCCAGCGTCCCTGAGATTTGAGCCACTTTTTAAGGCCTAGATCCCAGGTCATTACCTAGAATTGAATGACAACTTCAAAATAGTAAGATAACAAGGAAACAGTGATGCAAAAGTAAATACTTGAACAAGCCCTTAACTAGACCCCTACTAGCCATGACAGGGATTTTTTCAAACATATCACAAATATGTAATCTATGGGTGTAAACAACAGATTTAAGCATAGGCATCTCATACTTATCTGAGAATTACTAAGAACCATTGTTCCCTCATATCATTTGTTGCATTTTCATCCATTAGGTCATAGATGCATTGTCCATTCATTTACAAGTAAAAACATAATGAGAGCCACATATAGTCATTGTCATAAAACGCATACATAACTAACATAATAGCAACAAAAATACCAATGAAATCATAGCGATATGATCCACATATAAACCAGTATAATACTCATAGAAATACAAGGAGAAATAGCCTCATATTAATGATGCAAAATCCAAACCTGGGATGGGACTACCACATTCCACCTGACCATAGAATGGATGAGCCAAATCTCTCTTTAACCATTCACACCTGAGCCATATTCCAAGCATGAATGTGGGACTATTTTTCTTAGTTTTGTGCCAGCATCCTCGGGATTTGAGCCACTTTTTCAGGACCAGAGCTCAGGTCACTCCCTAGAATTGAATGACACCTTTAGAATAGTAATATAACATGGAAACAATGTTTCAAAAGTAAATACTTGAACAAGCCCTTAACTGGACCCCTACTAGCCATGACAAGCATTTCATCAAACATATCACAAATATGTAATCTACAGGTGCAAACAACAGATTTAAGCATAGGGATCTCATACTTATCTGAGAATTGCTAAGAACCATTGTTCCCTCATATCATTTGTTACATTATCATCTATTAGGTCATAGATACATTATCCATTCACTTACAAGTAAAAACATGATGAGATCCATACATAGCCACTGTCATAAAACACATACATAACTAGCATAATAGGAATAGAAATACCAATGAAATCACAACTATATGATCCACATTTAAACCAGTATAATACTCATAGAAATACAAGGAGAAAGATGCAAAATCAAAACTCGGGATGGGACTACCATGTTCCACCTGACCATAAAATGGTTGAGCCAAATCTCTCTTAAGTTGTTCACCCTTGTGCCATATTCGAAGCA
This sequence comes from Pinus tabuliformis, assembly GCA_031772625.1. Classification (NCBI taxonomy): domain Eukaryota; kingdom Viridiplantae; phylum Streptophyta; class Pinopsida; order Pinales; family Pinaceae; genus Pinus; species Pinus tabuliformis. The sequence continues at coordinate 753,363,993 of CM062807.1, read as the reverse complement.
TGAATATGGTACTCAAACCAAAAGAACCAACCAAGGAATCCCGAGGCTAAACCACCTCACTCTCATCAATAGAAACCAAGATTTATCGTAATTCATCCCTGATCACTAGGCTAACACAATGAACATGTAATAACAGGATTTACCATGATCTCCACCTGATCAATAGGCCAAACAAGCATGGATGCCAGTAGATTTCTCCACCTACACCGTGAGGAATTTTCCTATCTCCTAGTCTCTCAAGCTTTACCGAAATCCACACTGAATCACTAGGCCCTAAACCGAGACACCAGTCTCTCAGGATTTACACAATCCACACCAAATCACTAAGCCCTAAATCGAGATCCACTCTCCAGGCTTTACCACATATCCCAACCCAGGATTACTAGGCCCAACGAAGAGAAATCCACCTTTTGGTTGTACCGTATATCCTGTCATTCACTAGCAAGGATTCTTAGGCCCAACGAGGCACACAATCCTGACTTTACCGCAACCCACAGTCTAGCTCAATGGTTACTAGACCATTGGCTTTATCATGATCCACAGTCCAGTTGAGGGACCACTAGGCCATGTGTCCTATCATTCGCAAATCCACCTCACTCATCTTCGAATCCATCCAACAATCTAGCTCAATCAAAACATGAGAACGCCATCACACCATGACTATCCGGAAATGAAAAGGCTAGGCTAAAAACACTATCACACCTCGCAAAAGAACCACATGCAATACCATGCATGCAAAGTCTAGCAAGGCAAACACACATGCAAATCGATAACTACGAAGAATCTTGTTGTAGTTTCTTGATCCTACTCTTCCTTTCTTGCTCCATCCTTCCTCTTGCCTTCTTTTCCTTTCTTGATCCAATGCCAAAGTGCTCCAATAAAACTCGAAGTGTCCAAGAGTGAGAGAGAGAGAGAGAGAATATAAGAGAGCTCCACCAAAACCTGTCAAAATCTTGCCAACTGATCCTCGTAATCCTTTTTATCAAGGAGGCCTCTATTTTCTTCAATTTCCATTATTTTCCTTCATTTCCTCCTCACATGCAACTTGTGATCTTTCACCTTCTTTTTCTCCGAATTTCCATTATTTTCATAAATAAATGTGCCAAAAATGCAATTTTTCCTTTTCAAATCCTTTTTCATTACCTTTTCCAATTTCCTTAGCCATAATAACTGAAATGAACACCCACACTATGATTTCTTTCCCACCATTCACCTTGGAATATGTATCCCATCAATCACGGTCTTATATATTTTTACATGAGTTTTTAACCAAGGTTGTTACAAAGTGATATGTTATTGGTATCTAGCCTACTCCAAATCACTAAGGCAGTAATATGTTTGATACCATCTTTACATCAAATGTAATGAGCATAAATGAGCAAGGCTAGAGCCAATACCAAGAATATGATAAAATATTAGAAATGGAATCTAGATAGTTCTTGAATTTCTTATGCCTGATGGGCGCAAAGGGCTCACGATGGTGTAGGTCACAGTGTTATAACAACAAAACATGGAATAGTTCGCTAATTGAACTATATTATAATCACCTCATGATTGAGAAAGATCAAGTTTGATTGAACACTGGATGACTAGAGAAATTGATCAATTGAAACAAACGATGACAGAAGCAGGTTGGAGGATGAAGAGAGAGAATACTAGTATTATATTGACACAAGTATAACCCATGGTTGTTGTCTTGCTATGAACCATCATGAAGGTGCAGCGTGTCACCAGTTCATGGTACCCCAAATAGGAACCTCCAAGAAAATCAATATAAATTTTATAGACCTAAAGGAAGTTTTGTCAATGGTTATTTGGAATGGCCATACACTTACAAACTCATTATGTCAAGATAATTGCATTAACAAAATAGCTAGTAGGAACAAACAAAAATTGGAACAAATAAATTTAAAAAAAAAATGCAAGGGGGGAGTGCCCCATAGCTGATAAATGTAAACCTAAGAAGGGCACATGTGACCCGAGCCACCCTAGTCAATAATTTACATAATAGAGAAGGATACAACCCTAAAGAGGGAAAGTTAGAAACTCATGGGTGGGGCATGTTGGAGAGGAAAGATTGTAAGACATAGTGATGTAACCTCCTTGTTAACTTTGAACATTTAAGTATGCTCATACAATTTCTGATTATTCCCTTGGAGTGTTATAGTGGTTCCTTCAAAATATTTCTTTGTGATTTAGCCTGGATGGTCTGCTAAGAAGACTAGACAAAATATATATTCAGGGAAACCAAGTGAAATATAAATCCTTGATCAAGATTTTTGCAGGAAACAACCAGCGGACAATCAGTGTGGATGGATTTGGGCCTACTCGAGCAAAGGGTAAGATAAATAGAAATTATCATTGAACTTGGTAACGTTGTGCTACAATGCCTTTTTCATATAATGGAATTAATGCTGCAAGGGCAGGTAATTCGTGATCTCTTAGAAGAAGAAAAGGGATTGATGATAACAAGAATGATTATTGGAGATTCTCCTGTTGTGATCAGAATGTTGATTATTATGAAATTAACAACTTGTTGTATATATATATATGAATTAACTATGATAGTAATGTAGATAGAGAAGTCGATAAACATGGCGGTAAAAGGAAGTTATCACTAATTCATATGTGATTCTTGTAATTTAACTAGCAGTATAACAATACTATCGAGTGTGACAGTTTACTTACTGCAAATTATCATAAAAACAAGAACAACGAATGGGTTTTGATTATTAAAAAAAAAATTGTTGTTATTATTATTATTATAATATCAATCGTATAAATAAAGTTGGTAGTTTCCAAATTTCAAATTATAGCAGTACCACGTGATAAGGTTTTGGTCAATGGACATTTCCATTGGTAAGGAAAAGTATTTATTGCTATTGATGATGGGGCTTGCAATAATGTTGCTAACGTTATTTGAGTACATGCTACTAATTCTTGTGAAGTTGTGAAACATGCTGACAACTCTTGATGGGTATATAAATAATGATTGAATAATTGAGATAATTATATGTATATATAAGTTTCTGAAGGAATGTAATGATAACCTTTGATAATTGTGAATGTAGGTCGAAACAGAGAGAAATCAAGATAGCACGAGGATAAAGTGCAACCGAGGCACTTAGCTGACAAAAGCAACCATATAGATAAAAATTGCAACTGTGAAGTATATTCATCTTGTTTTGAGGGCTAGAAGAAAACAATAAGGATAGTGTTTCACTTAAGGGGGGTAAGATGTAACACCCCATAGTGAAAAGTAAATAATTAATTTACTTTTACTATAGTAATTTAGTAAACTATGGGTTGTGTGGAACCCTGGTAGAAAATTTAATTCTTAAGGTTATTTTGATTTTTTTATTTAAAAGTCAGTTATGGCCAACCAGGGAATTTATGGGAAAAGTCACTAAGTGAAACTTTCATTTACCAGAAAGTTAGGGGACAGTTACTCCCACCCTTGGAGATAAATCATCTTAGTTGGGGAAACAAAAGCCAAGAGAAGATGAGAGGAAATTACCTAAGGCATCTGAGGGAGAGACTCGAAAGTATTTGCTTCCTTGATAAGGACGTTATTGAGGAAGGGCATGACGTTTCTAGTTAGGTATTCTTGAGTTGGTGGGTTGCCAATGGAATCCCTAAGATAGAATGGATAGTCTGTGAATCCCTAGGCTGGCATGGAAAAGTCTTGAAGTCTTTGGATGAGCCTTGAGAGCTCCCTGATTATTACTGTTCTGAAAATGGAAACTAGCACGGGGTAGAATGAGTAGTGGTCACTGTTCTCGTTGGTCGGGTGGAGTGACCATCTTCCTCTGTAATTTTCCTAGGCAGCCTAAACTAATGGATAAGTACTTTTTATTATTAAAATTTATCTTTCAGAACAGAATAAATTGATGTATTTAATAAGCATCGCATATAAAAATAATGAAAGGAATGTTTTACAGTACTTTGTGCTAGTTACAAGTAAATCTTGTTGATTGAACTTAAGAGAATTTGTAGGGTTTGAGATAGGTGTAAGGACCAATCCCAGTAAATTCCTTGATTATTGAACTAATAGTTAAGTATTATGAAAATACTTTGTGTGGATATAGGAAATATCTAGTTTACTTATTCTCAAAATGTGAAGTATGAAAGAACAATAGGAAATAACAAGTTCATATTGTTAGACCACTTGACATAGAACTAGTTTTTGTTTGTTTTCTTTTAACAAAAAGAAAAAGGGAAAAACAAAATTATTCCTAAAACAATTATGTATTAAGAGTTGGTGATTGTAAGTAAACATTTGAATCAAAATAGAATGGCAAAGATGCACAAACAATAATAAAATCATCACATATTATAGACTGGCATAAGTTATATGTCATAAGAATTGGTCAAGGGTACTATTTGATGCTAAACTACCTGTGAGGAGTCACTATTGGTAAATACTACCCAGAATGTTCTTATAGTAAGTTTTAAGTTATCTAAATTGTCATTGCAAAAAGTAACGAGAAATTGCACACTTTAATTGGGAACAAAACTGAAATCTAGCAAAATTGGGGGAAATCGTTTAAATATTGGGCCCAGCCAATGAGGGGTCGAAAACTCGAGATATATATAGAAACCCCATCTAACTAAGCAAGAAATTAATTAAAAAAAAATAAAGATTGAAATATAACTCTGCATGAAAACAACTTTGTAGTGTGAAAGAAATTAATAACATTACTATCAGTGAACAAATAAACAAAAAACAAAATCAAATGTCTACAAGAACTGGAATAGAGTAAAGCATGCATTATAAAATAACTAGAATACAAAACAAATTATAAGATATCCCATTAGATTATAAATGAATTGAAAATTAGCTCAATATTATTGCTCATAGCTGAGCTGGAAATAATTTTACAATTTTAGTAAACAGTCTTATAATATCATGAGTTAGCTTATTACAGCCAGATTCCTAACAAGAATATACAATTGTCTAAGTTCACAAATACTAAACTATGCAGAGAAAGGTCAAACCCTGAAAGCCAAATTGGGTCTATATATATAAAATTTAATCAACTTCCTGTACCAAAATTGGTAGCAAGCCCATGTTTGAACAACCCTAAATGGTATTTACAAATTCAAAACTTGGCTCTGTATAACATGCTGATTTAATGATCATGAATGCTTTAACAAGCAGAAAGTTGAGAACTCAAAGAGAACTTGTGGAAGGGAGGGACATTAGTTAAGACAACCTTAGTGAGATTACATTTGTATAAAATCGCTTTAGCCATTGTGACATAGGGTAATTACCTGCATAAACATAGAAAATATTGTTATTATTAAACAAGAACTGAGAAGTAACAATTCCTTACAAAAATAGTAACCAACTGTCAAAAACATACCTGTAAGAAGTGTGGCGAAGGAGTGAACCCGAGCTAGGGTTTGGAGACATAATAAATGATGTCAGTAAGTAATTTGCATACGGAATGTTCAAGCAAAGAATGATCAGGAGTGGCAGGGAATTTATTGTACCTGCCATATTGCTTTGATAAATCGTATAAGACAAGAAACACTGGCGACCTGGGATTATTCCCAAATAGAGTTGTTTCAATCATTATTGGAATTCAGTGACAGGGTATAGTTACAAATTAGAGGAAGAAAATAAATGCAATTGGAAAAACTGAATGCAATACCTAAGGTTTGGAGTGTAAAGCCCTCATTTCGGTGGTGCATGTTGTAGAACCATCAACCCTCGTTGAACCCTTGAGGAAAAATAGTTAGTTATTGTGTCTTATGGCGAGGATTTAGCAGGATCGTCTGATTGCAACCCTCGAAAATTAGCAGCCAGGATAACACCAATTGTCTCATTAGGATTTCAATCTAGCGGGTTCAATAGTGGAGTCCAAGGTGTTGCGTTGCCATGTGAATCAAAGGTACAACCCACGTAGGCAGTAATATTATAGTAAAGTTCACAAACTTTTTCAATAACGGAGAAACTTTAGGAAATAAAAAAAATAATAACCCTGAGATGTTAACAATGTATGGTAGACAAGGTTCACTTAATACAAAATAATTTGACAAATTATACCTTTGGTTAATAGCGTAATTTGTCATTGTAATAATTGTGGTAACCGTGCTTGACACCTCTAAATAATTGTTTATGTAATAAGCTCAATAACCCATGGTAATTTTTTTTAAATTTCATTTTATTTGTATTTGTTATATTCATCCGGTAAAAAAAAAGTAATGGACGGAAACATGTTACATCAAAATTGTGAAAATAACGATTCAAAAATAGAAATTAAAAAAAAAAAAAAAAAAACATGTTGTATGTAAATTAGCAACACCATACCAAGATCTCCCCAAAGCTAACTTAACCCATATTGGTCTCTCCCTCATTGTCAAGTTTGGCATTCATACAACATTCTTTTAGTGCAAGGAATGTGAAATTATTTTTAATGTTTAGTCTTTTACTATATTTTTATTTTTTTATTATGAATACCATTGAATTTCCTTTGATTTCTTAATGAGCTTGAAGTAAAATTCAATAATTAAATTAGACAGAAATTAAGATTTTATAGATATACATATATAATGCTAATAATTGTTGTATCTCTTTTATATATAATGCTAAGAGTTGTTGTAACTTTTTCCATATATAAATGTGTTTATATATATATATATATATATATATATATATATATATATATATATATGACAACTAAATTTAAGAGTTAATATATTCTCTTAATTTAAAAATGTTCTTTGATATATTTAACTATTATTTTTTTCCGTGGAAAAATGGTAGCTTTCTATTAATTATAAAACATTCCATAAATAGATGCAAATAGTGAATTCCTTTACTATTCCAAGTTGCACCACTCAAAAAACTAGTGCCCATAGAAACAGAGCAAAAAAAAAACTAAAATATAAAAATGGGGCTAAGCAAAACATCTTAGTCACCCTTTCCTCCCTTTCTTTTTTACTACTTTTCGCCATCTTCCTTGATCAGAGGTGGTTGTTATAATAATTAGTTGACTCTCTTTTGTCTGCTTCGGATATTCCTTATCTGAGTCTAAACTCTTAGATGTATAAGGATGTTTGAATCCTGCTACCTCCTTCTGCTTTAGCATTTCTTCACCTGAGTGGCCTTCTTCTCTTGGATTTTGCGAAGCTGATCCCCCTATTCCATGTTGGCTCATTTCTTCATTCACTGGAGAGGTCTATGGATTTGGGATTTCCTCAATTTAATGATGATCGAGGAATTTTGTTCTATGCCATAGTTTGGTAAGCACCTATGGTACTGCATGGATATGCCTACATAGATCAGGTTTTGTAGATCTGATGGAATACTAGTTCTTTTATAAATCACCAATTTCATATCTCTCACTAGTGATTCCATTTGAGTCTGCATGATGATCGATATTCTTGTTGGGGTTTGTGTAAAATTTGGAAATCCCTTCTCCTAGTAGAGAGATCTACCAGATTTGGGCTGCCAGAGTGGAGAATGATAGAAAAACCCTTCCATTTGCTACAAACCATTTCTACTTGGGAGATCATCCTCCCCTGCCCTGTTCCATCCATGATCATCTCTACATGCTTGGTCTTGGCCAGATCTTGGCAGCCAATGAAATTGTAAGGGACTTGGGATGTGCCAAACTAGACTGTGTAGGCAAGGGTGATGATTGCTCCACTTGTTTCGAATCTCTTCTTGTTGTTCAATGCATTATTAGGAGCGCTCCTCGCTAACAAATCTTCCACCAAGCCAGCAATCGCGCTTCCAGAGGTGGTCATGGCATGTTTTTGTGTCCATCGTATCAACTCCATTGAGAAGAACAAAACACAAATGCCATCGAAAAATGAAATGTGGGTGCTTCGAAAAGCTTCTTCTAGAGTATAGTTGACCCAATACAAATGGTCAATTAAAAAAATAGGACTCCCGCCACTCTTGGTCTCTTTTAGGGATACGATGAGGCCTTTCAATCGTTTCCGAGGAGAGGCCCGAAAGAACGAGCCTATCCCATTCCTTGAGATAGACAGGACCAAACTTTGACCATAGGAAAGGTTGCCAAGAGTTGCAGTGTCGAAATCAACCAGTGTGGCGGCGACCAACTCAACTTCAGAAAGCTAAAAACCCTAGCAGCGCGTGCCATCTTCCTCTCCTCATGCGCCATCCTTCTTTCTCATATATTTAACCTTTATTTTTTATTGAAATGTTATATTTCTATTATAATTTTTTATAAATATATAAATTTACATATTTTAATTATGTATGGTATAAATAAAAGATTAACATATCAAAATTCTAAAGATAAAGATAAATAAATATAAATGAAAAATATTATTTAAAAAAACAAGTAGTATTCTATGTAAATTAACAACAACATTCACATCATCCTTCCAAATAATAAATTAATCTATATTGGGCTCTCCATCATTATTAAGTTTGACATTGAAAGACAACATTCAATTACTGCAAAAAATTGGACTCTTTTTTGAAGCAAGTAGGTTCTAACCTTTAGGGTTTTATTGATTTTTATTTTTTATCATGAACCTCTTTGAATTTATTTATCTTTCATAATGAATTTGAAAACTTGTATTTCATAATGAACTTGAAATGAATTTCAATGTAATTTTAGATGAAATTCGTAAAATTATTTGTTCATGTTCAACTAAAATTTGACTAACTTCGAATTAAATCATTTTTGTTCACCAAACCTGATGAGTTAGGTAACCACATTTACAAAACCATGTGAAATTGTGATTCAAAATTGCAGATGGTTTTTAGATGTGTTTGACACATTTATAAATTTCTCTAGCCCTGATAAATATAAAGAGAAATTAAAACAATTGCTTTACAGTACATTTCACATTGTTAAATTATCAAAAAAAGTATCATAAAAAATAAAAAATAAACAATTGTTATTATTGTTATTATTATTATTATTGAAAAAAAAAATTAAGGAAACTCAAGTGATGGTTGTGAAAATGAATTTTTCTATTTGAGTAGGTTGTAAGTTCAAATCCTAGCAATTCATCAAAATTTTGAAAACAAAATTCAATATTAAGTTCGACATATATATATATATATATATATATATAACTCTTTTATATATAATATGATAACTGTTATAACTCTTTGAAAATATAAATGAATTATATATATATATATATATATATATATATATATATATATATATATATATAGATAAGAAGAATTTTCATTATACTCATGTCATAATTGTTTCTAATACTCATATTCTGATCCAAATTGAATCATTATATTGTTTTTCATCCATCTCGATGCATTTGGAGTGGAAAAAGTGGAGGAATTAGCTCACGAGACTGCATTTACTGGCGGGACCCAATTTGACGAAACAGAGTATCACTACAACAAAACCAGCGATTTGCGCCAGATTTAGCGCCAGATTTTAGTGCATTTTTTTTGTAATTGTGATGAGCAACCTGGCGCTAAATGTGGCTCTATTGTACAATTTTTAAAGCGTCCTTTTTTGCACCTGATTTTGCATCCTTTTTCACGCTAGATTTTGCATCATTTTTTACACCAAACTATGCATCATTTTTTGCGTCAAATTTTGAACCAAGATTTGCATCTTATTTTATGACAGGTTTTGCTTCTAGTTTTGTGTAATTTTTTGCATCTATTTTTCATTCTCTTTTGCTTCCTATTTTGTGTCATTCTTTGCTTCCATTTTTGCACCATCATTTGCATCAAGTTTACACTGTATTTTGAATCCAATTTAACGTCTTTTTATGCATCCATTTTGTGTCAGTTTTTGCATCTAGTCTTACGCCAGGTTTTGTATCTAGTCTTACACTAGTTTTTGCTTCTATTTTTGCACCAGCTTTGGTGCCTATCTTTGCACCATGTGTTGAATTTGATTTAGCACCAAATTTTGCATCCATTTTTGTGCCCATTTTTGCATCTTTTTTTGGACCATTTTTTACATCCACATTTACGTTTGATTTGTCTCCATTTTTCCCATCTCATTTTGCACCATATTTTGCGTCATTTGTTTCATCCAATTTTGCATCATTTTTAACACCATCTTTTGCATCTAATGTTACATCATTTTGAGCATCCAAATTTTCATTTATATTTGCATCTTATGTTGAGTCATGTGTTGTGTCCACCTTTGCATCTTATTTTGTGTCTAATGGTACATTCAATTTAGAGCCATTTTTTACGTCTACTTTTGTATTTGTTTTTGCACCAAGTTTTGCATCCAATTTTAAGCTATTTTATGCCCCTTTTTGCACCATTTTTTTGTGTCTACTTGTGTCCAATGTTGCACCATTATTTACACCGACTTTTTCATCCAATTTTGCATTTTTTTGGTGTCTAGTTTTACATCGTTTTCACCATCCAAATTTGCATCTTTTTTTGCCTCATTTTGTGTCCACATTTGCATATAATTTTGTGTCTGAGTTCGAGCCTAAATTTGCATGTGATTAGGAATCATTTTTTACATCCAATATGGCATCCTTGGTTTCACCTTTTTTCAGCCCCATTTTGCATCTTGTTTTATGTCTTTTCTTACATCTTTTTTTTTCCTTTTTTGCACCCAAGTTTGCATCCCAAATTTACACCATTATTTGCATCATCATTTGGCATATTAATTTGTAACGTTTTTTGCTTCTTTTTAACGCTCAACTTTGCATCTTATTTTACATCTAGTTGTTGTCTTTTTTTGCATCTAATTTGGTGCCCATTTATGTGTCCTTGTTTTTGCCCAATTTGATATCCTTTTGTATGCCATGTTTTGTTCCCTTCTTTGTGTCAACTATTGCATAATTTTTCACTTCTAATTTCAAACACTTTGTATGTCAATTGTTTGCATTTTGTATTAATTCCTAGTTTAACACCCAATTTTACTTTCAATTTTGCATCCATGGTTACATCCGCATTTGACTTCTTATATAGAGTATATTTTTCTTTACATATATGACCCCCTTTATAGATTCATAGTGAAATATATGATAGTTTCTAAATATCATTAAAGCAGATATCACAATTCAAAATCATTTGTAAAGAAATTTAAGAGAAATTGACAACATCCATCCAAAAAAATAACAATGTGTCATTAACAATTTTCAAAACATGTATAAAATAGCAACATAATACTAATAAAATCAGTATTATTTTTAATCAAAACAAGTAAAATTCAAATATGATTAACAAATCAAAATATTTCATGAATATCGTTATTCTATGATAAATTAACAACATACATAAATCAAACTCATCGTATGATTACAAAATCAAAATGTCTCATTGATATAGGGTAAATTCACAACACCCATCTAAACATAACAATGTCATTCTACATAATAATTTCTTCATAAAAAATAATGCATGTGCATGCCTAGCTACCACCACCAAGATCATCCTCATGATCATCTTGACCATCCTCATTACTCTGATCCACATCATCACCAACACCGCAACTATCATCATCATCTCCTCCTTCACCACCATCATCCTCATCCTCATCCTCATCATCTCCTGATATATGTTGAACATAATTTGGATCATCGTCTTGGCAATCATTACCTATAGCATTCTGACAAAAAAAATCAATATTACATGTTAGTATTAATTACATAACACAACACATGTTTTTGTTATACAATGTTAACCATAAAATGAGGTAAGATATAATATCTAATAGTACTAAAAAATAAAATGAAAATATGGTTTAAAAGTATATTGGAAATCCAACTAAGATTACATACCATAGAGTCCATCCAAACAACAAATTCAACCCATCTCTTTTGCTGCAGCACCTCCTTTTCCAAATGATTTGGAGGTCTTCCATATTTTAGTTCCTATCAATCAGTAAATAGGGAGAAATTAGATAACAATGACTTTCTTCTAGTACAAAATTTATTAAAAAAATATCACATGTTTAATATACTTACAAAGGTTGTTATCAGTGCTTTTAAACCTTTCTGGCCACTACGATGAGTGACTTTTGTCTTGGTTAACCTCGCCTTGGATGCCTTGTCCTTAAACATAAACCAATTCAATTTATTTTCACACAAATACATGTCTAAGATACTTATAAGTATTAATACATTCTAAATAATGTTTAATGAAAAATTCAATACCTGAATGCTCTCATTGCCGGCTTTTCTTTGTGCATCCAACTTCTCATATGATTTTACAAGTTCTTTCCATACTTTAAAAGGTATGTCAATAGGTCTTTGTTTCAGTCTTTGATCTTGAGGCATTTTTTTAATTTTTCTTGTTTGATTAAAAATTTTGGTTAAAAAAAACCGAACAAGTAATTCACATCAATGGCATGGGGACTCTATGGATATGTGTAAAAAAATGGCTATAAAGAAAACATCCAAAAAACTTATGAGCTCTCCCTTTGATGGTCACTTGGGGCATATGGCTGGAAAGGAACAACTCCATTTTCGAAAATCAAGGACAATCCTCTCTCAAAGTCCTTCCTAATATTTGCTCCAAATGTCTTAAAATGAAAAACAAAATTCAAACGTCATCCTTAAACATCTCCCTTAAATATAACGTTGGACCATAAATTCTTCACTTTTATTGTTATCGGCTCTGGAATGATTTTTCTATATGCAATTATATAATGAAATATGTGTGCACTAATGAAAAAACATTGAGTTTCATTTTTCATAATCACAAACAATGAAAAAAGAATCACACGTAACTAGCATCATTTTGGAAATTTTATATTTATTAAAATCCTTTAACATGTTTTCCTCCTATATCTCATAAAAAGGTGTGAAATTTTTTATATACTCTCCAATAAGCCTAAGGATCACATACCTTTTAAAACTTTGCATTACCATTATATGTTTCTCCTTGAAGATATATAATATGTTTCTTCTTTAACAAAAACGCTCTGATCGAAGGATGGTAATGTATTCATAGAAGTCACTGCAAAAAATCATTTGGGTATGAGGATTTTCAAGATTTCAATGGAAATCTGGATGTGGGATGCGATGTTACGATGTGGGTCGAAGAGATTGAGCTCTTTCTTTTTCTGGATTATGGGATTTGAATGCAGGAGTTGTTTCTATGGATGATAAAATTATGAGATTGAGGATTGTGGTCTTTGAATGCAGAAATTGCTTCTTTGGATGATAAACTTGTGCTTTTTTATAAACAGTTGTGGGGATTCTCCTAAGTTTTTATTGATTTCTCTTTTGTGTATCATTCTTGTCATTGCCAACCCCATTATCATATCAATGTCTAGGATGAGAAAGACAGGGATGGGATCAGTGAGGGCTCAATGTCTTTGTTGTCATCAGAGTCCAGGTCGGTTGATGGCAGTGAAATGGAAGGGTAATCCCCAAGGTGGTTTGTTGACGATGATCAGACATGACACAAAATGAGGCGTGGGCTCTTTCTGAAGACCAAGTGAGTGGATTCCTTTGATGTGGAGGCCATGGACGTGCCCGGTGTTCATAAGGGCCATGATAAGGACCTTTCATTAGGACGGACGCTCGACTTGGCATTCCAAACACTTGGAGTGGTCTATGGAGATATGGGTACCAACTCCTTGTATGTTTTCACTAGTGTATTCATCCAAGCTCGTACCAAAGGAGAGGAAGATGTTTTGGGTGCATTAGCTTTAGTGATGTACACAATAGCCCTCATCCCTTTGGCTAAATAGGTGTTCATTATGCTCAAAGCCAATGACAATGGTGAAGGGGGGACATTTTCCTTGTACTCTTTGATTTGCACATATGCGAAGGTCAATCTGCTCCCCAACCAGCAACCATCAGATGAAAAAAATTCCAGTTTCAAGCTCAAGTTGCCCACCCCGAAACTGGAAAGATGATTAAGAATCAAAGAAAGCCTTTAGAGAAGTACAAAATTGAAGACCCTACTGCTACTCTTGTTTCTCATGGGTACTTCCATGGTAATTGGGGATGGCATACTTACACCTGCAATATCAGTCATGTCTGTTGTTAGTGGCATGCAAGATGAAATATCTAGCTTTACGGAAGACACAGTGGTCATTGTCTCAATCATATTCCTGGTGATCTTGTTCAGCATAAAACAGTTTGGTACAAGCAAAGTAGGCATGACATTTTCTCTGGCACTCATGATATGGTTTTTCTCTATTGGTTCTATTTTACTTTACAATATTATTTAACATGACATGACAATTTTAAGGGCATTCAATCCTGTTTATATCTATTACTTGTTCAAGAGGAACACTATCAAAGCATGGATGTCCCTAGGAGGTTGCGTGTTATGCATAATAGGAGCTGAAGCTATGTTTGCTGATTTGGGTCACTTCTCAGTAAGATCCATCCAGATAGCCTTCACATGTGTAGTATTCCCATGCCTACTATTGGCTTACATGGATCAAGTTGCATATCTTATGAAGCATCCCTCTGTGGTGGAGAACGTTTTCTCTGCTTCAATTCCAGATGGTTTTATCTGGCCAGTCTTCGTGATAGCTAGTGTTGTTGCCATGATTGCAAGCCAGGCAATGATCTCAGCAACAATTTCATCTATTAAAATGTCCATGGCCCTAGGATGCTTTCCCAGATTGAAAATAATTCACACATCCCGACGGTTCATGGGTCAGATCTACATTCTTGTCATCAACTGGGTTCTAATGATAATGTGTGTCTTGGTATGTGATTGTTTTAAGAGCACGGTCGAGATATCAAATGCATATGGCATTGCAAAGGTAGAGATGATTATGGTGACTACAAGCCTAGTGACTCTTGTCATGGTTCTTATATGGGCAAAAAATATATTCCTTGCGATTGGATTTCCTGTTCTATTTGGATCAACTGAGCTAATTTATTTTTCTGCAGTTTTGATGAAAGTGGGGGAAAATGGTTGGATAAATGGTTTTTTCCACCTGCTTCCTTCTTGTGATGTACATTTGGAACTATGGAAGTGTTCTGAATTATCAGGAGTTGTATATCTTGTTGGTCACGGAGATGTCAAGGCTAGAAAGGATTCATGGTTTCCTAAGAAACTGGTTATAATCTACTTCTATGCTTTCATGAGGGCAAACTGCAGGGCAGGCCCTGCAAGCCTCAATGTACCTCACACCAATCTCTTGCAAGTTAGCATGACATATACTGTCTAACTTGAAGGTTTCCATGAATCAAACATGCTGAATGTTTTTCAAGGACCAAGTCACAACATCAATATGGTGATGGATAACAAAGATTTCCTTGAAGGTGGCAGAGATGAAGTGAATTTTAATGTGAAGTTAATAATCATAAGTTTTGTTGTCGACCAAGATCTTCATTACTTAGTCCTTGATTTTGTTTGATAGAGAATAATAGCCATTCCTACGATTAATCACTGATATTTATGAACAAAGACACCATTCTTTTTTCAATGAAGATGATAGGTGGTATTTTATATGCATGGTTAAGCCTAAGATAAGCCATGTTTTCTACATAAGAAAGTTATATTAAGTTATATCCATGAAAATCTGTGTTGCATGGGTACCCGCACCCGGGGGTAGGGTTCTCGAACCCGTCCCGGGTTCCCGCACCCAAGTACCGGATTCGGGTACGGGTTCTTCCCAGACGAACCCAGAAGAACCGGGTTCTTCCATGAAGAACCGGGTTCTTCCATGAAGAACCGGGTTCTTCCATGAAGAACCGGGTTCTTCAAAAAAAAAATTGGGTTCTTTTCCTTTAACGGGTTCTTGGGTTCTTCGGGTTCTTCGGTTCTTCGGGTTCTTCGGGTTCTTCGTGTGCTTGGGTTCTTGGGTTCTTCGGGTTGGGTTCTTTGGGTTCTTCGGGTTCTTTGGGTTCTTCATAAAAAAACTATATTAAAAATTTAATTTTCAAATAATTTTTTTTTATTGAAATTTAAAAAATGATATGCCCAATGTTGCATGGCCCATTGATCTATGCAACAAAGGTTTTATGTTGACCTAACAGGGGAATGAACTCCAGTGGGCCCAATTCTGGGCTATACAATATTTTTTGTTTAATAACAGAAATGATAATTTGAATAAATTATTTAAATAAGCAACCTTACTATGGGCCAGTGACACAAAGAACAATAAACTTAGAAATCTATTTTGCTGAACAAAAGAAACAAGCTTGGAGAATATTGTTACTCTAAAGATTCAACTTCAACTTCATATGACACAAAAGATGGGGTGTTAACTTACGATATTTAGCCAAAGTAAATCTGATAGGAATGACTAACTTGGAAAGTAAACAACTGGGCTCCCAATGCCATTTAGCGGCCAGCCTTTCATGAAACAAACAACGCAACCTTGCAGGTAGTACATTCCCACAGTGCAAGTTGTTTATGAATAGCAAAAGGAAGCACTGCAAAACTGGTTTATGTAGACCTTCTGTGTTCAGTCCTCCTGTCTATCTGTTTTATACAATTTGACAGCAGTATTAACTGATACTCACATGGGGACCAACATGAGAAGCCATAAAAATTCAAAATGATTAAGCACTGAGAGAATTCTTTCTGCTCATACAGACCTGTAAAATGTCATCAAGATTAGAAAGGGAATGACATATATCAGGAAGATCATAGATCACAAATTTCACCCTAATCTACACTGTTTGTTGTTTCTGAAGTGAGGTTGTTTTGCTTTCCAGTGAGAAGATATACTTGAATTCTGAAAGGATATGTTATAATGCTGATACTACTTGTGACTGCACAGAGAGGCCCTGAGTCACTGAACAGCCACCATTCTTCTGTGGAAAACTGGCTTCTGTATGAAGGGGTGTTACCTGCAACAATGCCTATGGACAATCCTGCAGAAAAATGGGCTCTGCTTGAAAGGTGTGTGATCCCTTCAACATGCCGATAGCTGATGGTTATAATTTTGAAACATAACCCAGAGGAGAAAGAAAGGAAACTTCTTCCTAATCGCGCACAGGGCAGCCCTTTCATATTGATTAAGCCAGATGCAACTACAGTTCCATGGGAACAAGACCAAAAGCCATCATCAAAACACAGTGTTCCATGACACTAGGAAATAGACCTTGAGTCAATCTGGTAAATGCATTATCTGTAACAGTAAGAATAGATGAACCGTATTCCTCAGTAACTGCTATTCCTCACATCTAGAATTTTGCACCCCTTGGTATCCTTAGTGAGTCTTTTCCTTCTTTCCAGAATGGAATTTTGAGTGTAGGTGCTTTTGTGATTGTTTCATTGCCTTCTTGTATATTATTGGTCTCTCACGTGCATTCATGGACAGGCATAGCCCACTAGATATCTGAGAGTCTGAAACAGGCTTGACAATTCTCAAAGTTTTGTAAACTTTTCTTGTCATTTTAGTATCTAGAGTCTTGTCTGCTATGGTTTGGAACTTCTTGAAAAAAATGTTGGCATTGGGGGTACACATGCTAGTTTTACATTTTTACCCAATATGGTGGTGTGTAGGGTATCACAAGATAATGTTTTGTTGGAAACACATCAGGATGGTTTTCCTGCTATTGATGTGAATGACTACTTCTGTTAAGCATATTTTGCTCTATGCCATGTTGTAGGAGGATGCTCTGTACTATTCACTCATCAAAGCTTGCTGCAAATCAAAGAAAGTTCAAGCCGCTGCCCAGATACTGAACAAAATGCTTAGGGAACGTGTTGTTCCAAGTCATGCAAGTTTTATCTATGGCATGCATCATCTTGGGAAGGTAGGAAAAAAAATTGAGGCATAAAAAGTTCTTGAAGAAGTGATAGATTGTAAATCCTCTGTACATGTTAAAGTATACACAGAAGTAATGTCTGCTCTATTTCAGACCAGTGAAGTGGAAAAATCATTACAATTAGAAGGCAAAATAATTAGAAGAGGTTGTGAAACTAACTTTTTGACTCTGTAAAACAGTGTTTCTCTAAGGGAAAAATTGATGAGGTATCCAAGATTTTAGAAGGCATAAACCAAAGATATCCGGTACAAGGTATTACATTATGAAAAAATTGAAATGGTCAGATTTATTGTTTTTCCAAGGAGACCACTCTTGCTTGAAGGAATGGAGAGGGCTCTGCTCGTAAGAAAGTACTGAACCAAGACCATTGTCAAAAAATGTTGAACCAAGAGTATTGTTAAAAAGCAATGTTGCTTAGTTGCATGAAAATTTAATTGTCCAAAATTTAATTTTGGACTCTTTGCTGGCAAAATTTCATATAAAGGTATGCCCTTTTGCCTTATAACATGATGATTTTAATGAAAATGGAGGAAGGGAATCAACTTCAGAGAATCAAATGAAGTTAAAAAATATTAGATTATCAATTATAATCCATAGGAAGGGAGGAAAATAAAGGGAGATGTTTTAAGGCTTGATTTGATGACTCAACCTCAATTCATGATTGATTATGATGGTTGGAGATGCATCTAGCCCTTGTTTTGTATTTTTGGAGCTTTATTACCCCTAAAAGGGCATAACATCATGCTTGGGAAGAGTTTCAACCCATGCATGCGAGCATTAGTGGCTTATTTTTTTGTATTGAACTATTGAGTTGGCTTGGTAGCCCATTTACTTCAAGCCCACTCAGAATTAAGTTTCTTATAAGGCTTTTAGGAAAACTAATGGAAGTGATTGACCTCATATAAATAGAGGATCACTCCCTTGTTTATCATCATCACTTGTGGATTTCAACCTCTTTTATAAAGCTCTACTTAGCCTAGATGCAACTCGCTACTTGTGGAGATGTGATCTTTTTGGACCCATTGCTATTGGCGAATGATTTGTGTCTTGGAGGTGTCTTTTTGGGATTGAAAGAAGGCTATTTCTTGGAAGAATTTAAGTGTAATTGCAGATTTTTATTGTTTTTCATGTGATAAAATTATGCTAGGGTTTTTCTTATTCCATCTCTACATGCATATCTTATATGGAAATCTTGCTTGATTATTGCATGCTAAACCTTGAATACCATAAAGGACCTCCTAGAGAGCTTTCATTTATTTAATTTCCCCCCCATTAAAAAGATAGCTAGGGTTTATCAAGTGAAAACTAGGGTTTTCCCTCTTACTCCAAGCATAAATTTAATTTATCTTAAATTTAGCCCTATAGACTACATCACCCAGGTAGGAAAAGGCACTAGGAATCCTTTTGGTGATCAAAAATCATAAAAACTTTCATCTTATCTCCTCTTCTATTTTTTGAAGTCCTTTAAAGCAGGCCGCTAGGGCTAGGGCATAGGGTCAAATTCAACAAGGGTCTCCTATTGGATAGACATTGAGGCTTTAGTAGCTTGAGTTAAACTTGATTGATCCTTGGCACTCAAAATCTAGCTCTCTTCATGCTTGAATTTTCCCCAACAGTCTACCCTAGGCAATTTGTGCCCTAGCTAAATCCTAACTTTGGCTAAGGCTTCAACTTGGGTCTTAAATCGAAGGTTTGCCTTTTCTTATTTGCAAACCTTTTCTTGGTATTTGTATACCTAGGCATCCCTTTGTTGATCTACACGATGTAACCCTAGGTCACAAGTACCTCTCTAGGGCTTTGTATATGGTACACTGCTCCTACACATAGACAATTGTGCCCTTGTCCATTGAAAGTACCTTTACTTAGCTTTGATTCATCTGATATATCACCTTGATCCATATAACTTAGAATATCATTTAGGTGAAAATTGGGAAGCCTCCTGTGTGGTATAATTCCACTAAAAAGCAGAAGGAGGATTGCTGAGGTGACAATGGAAATGCACCTCATTGTTCTATTAATGTCTGGCCTTTGCCTTGTGAGAGCTTGCTAGATTTTGAAGAAACAGGCCTGATATCATTAAATGGCAGTCATGGTAGTTCGACAGTGATTATATTCCTTCCTGGAACCAACATTGCATTGAAGGCAGGGCACACTTCAAAATTGTTGAAAAAAATGTATACACCATGATAGAAAATGACAATAAAAAAGATGTATGTGGTAGATTGAGCAAGGTAATAACCATTCCTGGAAAGTATCAACTTGTAGCTATTATAGTAAATGTTGTATTCATTTTTCAGATAGTTTTTGGGGACAGTCCTTCGAGGATGTATCAATGCCCTACTCAAGAATACATGCTTGAAGATGCCCTGAGAATGACATTGGTGCCATTCTTTGGCATACTTTAGAAAATAAAATTGATTCTCTTGTAAGGCAGAAGAACACACCAATTGGTCATATGGATCACCACATTGTTGAAATTTGTTCCGGGAATGCCTTGCAAAAGAACAGTGATTTGTGTCCAAAGGGAACAGAAGAGTGCAGAACTGATAATATGGCCTTGACATGCAAACTGTTGAATCTGTGCAAGACTCAAAAATACAACAGTCTTGTACTTTTTCATATAGTCTTAAAACCAGAATCCAAAAACATGCAGTAAAGGGGGATATTGTTTTCTCGGAAGAGATGCTCAAGAGCCAAGAAAACACCTTATGGTTTGACAACAATTATAACAGTCCTTTGCAGGGATGGGTAGATATATCATGTAGCAGAACATGTCCAAAGTTACAGCCCCTTCATGACATACTTCATTTGCAGGCATCCAAATTCATTCCCAGAGAGGCATTGACAGAGATTCCAACTTGTAACCATTCAGAGTTTGATGTCTCCCTGTTTTCCATGATGACTAAGCACTGAGGGAAGGGGCATTGTGCTTCCAAGATGTTAAGGTGGCTGCATTGGATCACTGACTTCACCTAGTAGCTGCATTTTGTACATGCTACAGTAGGGTAGGAAAATGAATAAGTTCACTTGAGCAGTAGTGTAACAAAAATAAGCTCCCTTGAGCATTTTATTTGGTTTTATTGTCAATGATGTGTTTGTTGATGAGGAGGTCAATCTCATGTGTAAAGAGATGCACTTCCTCAATTTCACTCATGGTTGGATTTTTGTAGCTCTCACTCCTTGGAACTTAATTGACATATCTTTCTTGGAGCATTTATGGTGTAAGGGATTCTTTTTTTGTGGATGATTGTTTTCAATTCTTGAAGCTTCTCTTTCTTGGTTATTATTTGAATTTTGGTGCATACAGATTAATGATGAAATGCTCGTCTTCTACAAGACTTCAAGATCAATCCATTTAGGGGGTAAGTTACCACTTGGAAGGGAGATGTTTTAGGGTTTTTCTTCTGCATTATTCCTTTGTTGATTTGGTGATTATTTGGCACCTTGCTATGTTTTTCCTTTGGTTCCCTAGTAAGAAGTATTAAGTACATTTATCAAAACATATTTGATCTTGTTGGTGAAGGTTTTCCATTGAAAGTTCCCTTCTTGTAGACCTTGATATTCATTTTTATTCTTCATTGAGTGAGGGATCACTCTTTCCTTTTGGTTCTAGACTCTAGTCTCAAACCCCTAATCCTTGAAGGAAATAAGCCACTTCTCCGAAGAGTTTCTTCTTGACCTCATAAGCCATTTGATTCTCCTTCCATCACTTATTCTAAAACCCTAAAAACTCCAAAACTCTATTTTACTAAGGCTTCTCTCAACTTCACCTTGTGCCTCATTTCTTTGTCTTATTAATAGTATTAGGTATATCCCCTTGAGCCAAAGGAGAGCCAGCCTAAAGTGAAGAGGATAGGTTGTTGAGGTGAAGGTGGTGACCATCCTAACAGTTCCCTGAAGTTGTACATTGTGGATTAGGGCTCTTATCATTACATACAATTTGAGAGGTAACAAGAAGAATGCACCCTTCCCCACAGAAGCAGCGAATGATTGGAGATGAATTGAATTCTTAAAGGAGGTGGGAGTATTTTGTGGACTCCAAGCAACTAACTATGACAAGGGGCAAGCAACAGCATTGTCTTGTGGGGGAATCTTATGGAGTTAATTTGCTAATTTTGCAGCAGTTTCTTAATTGTATTTCAAGAAAACCTGCTAGCTCATTTGCATGTGAGAGAGATTGCAAGACAGTACATTTCATTGTCCCCAATAAGAGAAACAAGTTGAAATTAAAGAAATTATGATACCTGGTTTTTGTGAATAGCAGTTTATGGTTACCGAATAACAATATGTTAAAAAAGGCCTCCAAGCATGACATTCTACTTTCTGATCATAAAACAATAATACACCTTTCATCCCCCAGTCCATGGAAGCATTAAACTATTACTCATCAGTGTTTGAGTCGCTAGATGCTACACTTAAAAGGGATAGCAGAAATCGTATGAATGTTGAAAAACAATGCCTTGCCTGAGACACAGTGAACATAATTGCTTGTGAGGGAGAAGAAAGGATTGAGAGGTATGAAGTTACAGGAAAATGGAGAGCTAGAGTGACTATGGCAGGATTTAGTGTATATCATCTCAGTGCTAATGTTAAGGACACGGTTAAATCTTTGCTCTGTTAATCATATTGCAATAGCTATAAGACTAAGGAAGAAGGAGGAGCTATGTATTTACTATTTTGGATGGTTGGACAAAATTCTCATTGCAACATCTGCTTGGCATTGAGAGGCAACGACTATAAGAATGTTCTTGTACAAGAATTTGTTATAATTTATCAATACCATTGTTGAAACTGCATGTGACTTTCATGTGTGTCAGGGAAGAGTTCAGAAACCTGACACAATAACTTATTATAGGGGTAAAAGATGAAACTAATTTAAGGAAACAATGGTTTTTACCTGTCCTGTTCAACCAGGGATAAGATAGTTATTCGTTTGTATTTTGCTTCCTTATCCAGGTAGACAGGAAAATGCTAAGGCTTGCTAAAATCAATGATATGCCTGCCTACACAGTGGGTAATTGGATAGAGATAGTTACTATTTAACTTTCAGGAACTTATACTTCACTAGCTAAAAAGTTTTGGATTTTTTTTTCTTATGACCTTGAGTACAGAGTCTCATAATCAACTAGAAGAAAAATCAAGTCTATCTTTCAATTGCTTGAACCAGGACTATATCACGGATATTGCAACAATAAAAGAAATAATTCCAGTCTATAGAAAGGTAGCATAGTAATAACATACTTGAGTTTTCGGGGTGCTTCAAACAATCTCGTCCTAAAGATAGGATTCCAGGTTGTTTGCAGATTTTAATTGGTGAGGTTGGCTCTAATTTTGGAACTTTGTTGGCTCTGCTGCAGGTATCATTTTGCCCCAAATCTTCGCCAAGCCTTTTTCATGGACTCACTAAAGGACTCTCATTTTCTGCATCCTTCATATGAGTAAACCTTCGACCCAGCACTGGTTTTCAATACAAACTTTCAAAGAGAGAAACTGGCAGTTTGGAGCAGGTTACAAGACCTCCTTCTATAATGAACAGAGATGACCCCGGAATGTGGCAAAAGTTCTCCCCTTCAGCCGGTGCTAAAGAAAACAAAGAGCTTCTCTCTGAAATCTCTAACGGCGTGCTTGGATGGCCTAATCTGACCAAAACTACAAAAATGTACCATGAGTTTTCCTCTACGTTGTTATATTGTGAAGGATAGTGTTTCCCTCAATTACTAACCGTTCCAATAGCCCCTGCTTCCTGATCCATTAGTTTTGACTTCTCCAGACACTAAAGAGCATTAACGATTCTATTCCATTACACAAAGATGAGCTGGAAGGGAAAACCCTTCGGAGCACAGTATTTCATGTTGAGGTATCAAATTCTTGGTTCCATGGAAATAGAAACCGCATGAAGATATCTACGAACCACTTGAACATCAAAAATGTTCAGTCTCAAAACTCTGAAGTAAATTTGTAAAGAATGTAGCATTAGCTTTCTTGGCTTAGTGAAATCCCTAATTTTCTATCCTATTTGCCTGTCTTAAAAATCTCACGAAAACCTGTAAAGATTGTGCCATTGTGTACGCTTAGCCTCTAAAAGCCCTAGCTTTCTATCTTCTTCTGTGTAATTTGAATAGAACACCATCAAATACCAGAATTATCAATTCCCATTCTCCAAAACTTTTAAATGTGCGGAACTGAGACAGAAATCATTCAATCAAACCACTCGAAATGCATCTGAATGCTGATCCATTAACTTAAAGAACTTCTTCCCAAACTCTGCCATTTTTTAAACAAAATTTTGAGCACAACCTTGTCTAGTCCATTTATAGAGAGCGTTAGTTTATGAAATCTTGCCTGTAAGCCAAAATAGAGTCAAAATTTTCCATTGAAAGCTCAGAATAACTGAACCAGAAATAACCCTTGTGAAATTTGCTGCTTAAAACATTGTTTTGAGCACGACCTCTTTCTTCAGATTTATTTTAGATAATACGGTAGCTTATTTAATGAAATATTTCCAGAAAGTTGAAATATGGCAAATTTTTCCAATCAAGAACTCTAAATAATTTCATTAGGACAAGGCGTAGAGGATTCATGACGGCGACAAGAAAATAATGGCGCTTTGCAATTTTAGCACTCTCTTGCAGAAAAATACCTTTTTCAGAAATCGTTTTGACCACGAAGAAACGCAGATGAACTGTTGGAAGTCGTGCAGAGAGAGATCTGGTGGCTCGTGGATCGATTCTGGGGCAATGTTTATGCGATTGCAAACCATGATTGTTCATATGCGAGCTACTGAGCTCGTTGAGAGGGATACGCGCAATGGCGCCAAACTACCAAGAGGATTTGAATTTAAAGGCGGGATAGAATATCTACCGTCGATCATGTCATCGACGGCCATATATTTGTGTTTCAGTAAAACGGATTTTCAAAGAATTTGAAATATTATACATTTTATAGAATTTGAAATATTATACATTCTATTATTTAAGCTGAATAATAGTTTTACTTTGGAAAAATAATTGGGCACATCAAATAAAATATTGATGCGACGGACATAGAACTCCGAAACAATAATGCACCCTTCTCTTACTCCAAAAACAATAATGCACCCTTCTCTAGCTGATGTGTCAATGCTTTCTTTGAAGTGGAACTTAAAGAATTAAGTAATTATTCATTATTAAATTGGGATTTTATATAAATTAATTGATTATTTATTAATGTTAATTTCATTTTATAATTTTATAGTAATTTTTAATAGATTTTTGTTAAAGATAATTATTTGAGCTATTATTGTATCAAGATTTTTGTTGTGTCTTTTATTATTATAGTTTAATCCACTTTAAACATGCTCAAAATATGTTTTCATCTTCATTTGTGGAGATTATCTACTTGCATATTCAAAAAGTTTTGATGTAGTTTTTGCCTTGAAAAATGATTATTGTGATTGTAATGGTGAGAAATTATTCTATAAACAGTGTTAAGTGTTATTTAGAATAAATGAGAAATTCTTTTTGAATATATAAGACTAATCTTTGAGAGAATAGATATATATTCCCTAATTATCACATAAACAAGGGGTTAATCTTGCATTTAGTGCTTTATCTCTGTAGAGTTTCGCTAAACAAAGGGAATACCTCCTCCTGCGTGACTTCGATTGTCCCTCCCTCTTACAGGATTGCAAAGCATTAAGAATTGAATCTTCTTTATTTTAAAGATGTAGTCTTGTCGAATATACCAAAAACATAGTAGGATTCTTTCATTATTGACAAAATCAAGCACATGTGCAAGGGAAGTATTCATCTATGGATGGTTAACAAGTTCATTAATAACTACAAGCAAACGCTTCAAACTATGTATTTAATGATCTCTAGTCATCATCTAAAGAGTTCAAGAATCAAATCAATTCCAACCTAAGTTCTAAGTATATGGTAAACCTCTACTCTAGAGGTTCTATTATTGTAAAATTTCACAACTATGGAAGTTGTGGCAAGGTCTCAAAGGAGGGACTTTCTTTTTGGGGCAAAACTAACCTTTTTTCAAAAGATAGTTTCTATAATTGAATCCATCTTCAATATCCATTTCTTCAACCCCACTCTGGATTTGAATATTGAATCCCCCCTACTTATTTTGGGATGAGATGATCTTTCAAAAGCCAACATAAATATATTGGGGACTTACAACAATATACAAACTAAGCAAGGAAGGGTATACACACATGTGTTAGAATTTGAATTGAAGTTGACTTGAGCAAAGGTATAACAATGCATATTTAATTAAATATTGGTGATTTTAACAACCACGTCCATTAGATTAAAATAATGATACTTTATGTGTATCTATATGCAAAGACAAAATACTTGAAAGGCACCTTCCCAACAACAAAGGTCATTATAAGAAAAATGGAAAAATAACAAGTTGATGGGTGGTATGATTGAATGAAGAATCAAAGGGCAAGAAAGAAGAGACATCCAAGTTTAGTCCTAATAAAAGATTTTATGGCCCCTTCCAAGGAGTGCGTTATTAAGAGGGACACAAACATGATCATGGAGTCTGTGCTAAAGTCTTATGGGAGAAATAGGAAGCATGTGAATGAGATATTATGGATTTCAAAAGAGAAATCATGTTATTCAATCCAATAGAAGCAAGGGGATTGGTGCTACTTGAGACTCCATAAGCTCTAAATCAATTGGTGAAAGCAAGAAGTCTAAAAGATAAATGCAAAGAAAGGAATATCCATCTATGTACAAATCTACAATAAATAAATTCAAAATTATACAGTGTTTCCATATAGACAATGTTAGGTCCCTATAACACTAGTGATTCCCCCATTACTAGTGTCATTGTGGCCCTTACTGTTATTGTTGTGCCCTTATTGTCCCCATATTGTTATTATTGTGCCCCATAGAAGCCCACTATTGTTATTTTTGTGCCCTTATATTATTATTGTTATGTTGACTTTGATTATATTGTGACCCCTTAGACTCCTATATATAGAAATGAGGCTTTGTCATTTGTATCATCCAATAATTGTTCTTTTGTGTAATGTAAAGGAGGTTGCCCCCTCGAAGAGGCTGATTTCTAAGTTGTTGATCTATCTTTTCTATCTTTTTGTGAGTTGGTTTCATAACAGACAACCTAGGTTCGAACCCTAAAAAGTGTAGGGTCTTTGTGAGTGTTTGTGAGGGAATGTGTTTGACATCACATAATTGGATTCCCTTCATCATCAAAGAGACATGTGTCCCAAAAGTCAATTTGGTTTAAGTGGATGTTAATATGATACATTGTATATTTTCTGAGGGTAGTAGCACAATTGGAAAAAAGCATGTTGGCAAGCCCTTGTGTATCCAAGTGATCGAAAGTTCAATCCCCCAGACATATCTCACCAATTGAACTTAAAAAAAATATGATACATTGTATATTGCAAAGCCATTAAGTTAAGTAATGACCTTGGCTAACCCAAATATTTAATTAGAATTTAAGCTCAAACACAACATTAGAAATGAAACCTTCACTCTAGATCTAAGGATATAGGGGTCAACATTGGATATTGGATACAAGACAAGGTGATCAAATGTATCTCTTGGACTAGCATTTTTTACAAAGGAATACAAATTTTAATGCTTATATTAACATGTATGTATAATATAATAATGAAATAGTCACTCTTTAGTTCATGGATAAAAGTGTTGGTGTGGAAGGAAATCTCGAGGGATGTGTCACTATAGTCATAAAAATTGCATTTATTGTGGCACATGGAGAACTTATTAATTGGGTGTAGCTTTAAAAATGGATAGGAGTGTTATCCTCCCCACCTAACTGCAATTCCTACAAATGACATATTTAGTGATTAATGAGTATATTGTTGTAATAATTTTGAACCCTGTGTTAAGAAATCCCTATGCAATCCAATTTAACTTAGGTACCATCCTCAAAATGAGGAGAAGTCATTTGTGGGTTTCCTTAGAATGTGTATTTCAAGGAAGAATGTGTACTTTGTCGATATGTTGAAAGGTTTTACGGTCTTTGTGTTTTAGTGTACCATGTCATGTTTGGCATTGAGCGTTGGGTGTGTTGGAAGCCAACTCTTGGTAAACTCAAATACACTTGTCCTAAGGAGGGAGTTGGGGTTTTAAGGTTCTCTGGTTGTAAAAGCTTTCAAAGTCAATGTTTTTCATCCTCTTCTTGCATATTGCAGCCTCAAGGCCATTCGATGAGTTGGTGGTCATGCTTAAGGTTTTCATCCTATTCTTGCATTGTGCTTAAGGTTGATTTGTACCTTGTTCCATGAATTATGATCAACTTTGGGTCCTCTTTCAGTAGACACCTCCTAGCCACAGTATTAAAGGCAACATATTGGTTTCCTTTACTAATTTTAGCTTGTAATAAATTTAGATGTAATGGTTGTCACACGCGTTCATATACAACTACCTCATAACAAAGCTAACACAAGCACTTCTACCCATGCCTACATCACATCACAGAGGAGGAATCAATCAATATTATTCAATATCCCGCATTCGAGTATCCCTCCTTTGAGGATTCAATCCAACATTTATGGAGATCAGGTCATCCATTTACAATAACTAGCTTTGCCATATAGCATGTTCATATTCCTATTGTCATGGCCGAAAGTACCACCGACATATATCTTATGCAATACGAATAAATAATTAGAACGCCTCAATGGATGCAATTCATCCTATAATGCATAATGCATATATTAGATAACCCGAACCATAGGCTCTACCGTTTCAAAACAAAATCATTTATCATACATAATCAATAATCCGTCTGCCACAGTTGCATGACACGTTAACATGTGTATCTTAGGGATTATGCACAATTAATCAGAAGCGCAGCATTGGATGCATAGCACAAATAACTTGTACCATAGTTTATACAGTCGAGCCTTAACCACAGTTAACAAATTTGCATAGCGGCTCAAGCACGACTATTCACTATCTTAACAAAAGACAGGTTAACACCAATTCTACATAAGATCCACATACTGTGACTGTAATTAGAATTTCATTTATGTGCATCCATAAAATCATCTCATTAACGCCACATGCAGTGCATTTAAAACTCAAGCAAATTCTCTCATATGCTAAGGAATTTATAACATAGAGGGTAAGAAACCAACATACAGAACAATCCACGCAAGTGAGTCAAACTAGATCAAAAGAGAGAACGACACTTGGAAAAAAGAGCACCGCTACCCAACCTAGAAATGACTCTTCAGTTCACCACCGAGTCGAGGTTCTTGCCATGGATCAACCGCCTCCAATTGATCTATGCAATGGGTATTTAATACCTTCTTTCATGATATGGTTTCCATTAGCGGTGTCTCGCTTTTATGGATCTTTTTATCCATTTGCGTAGGCTTATCTCATAAAAGCTCACCTTTCTCTCCCATGAGGATTTTCCTCATAGAAGATTGCCTTTCTCTCCCGCACAACTTTTATGTTTTTCTCAATGGATATTTATCTCCAATCCATCCAACTTATCTAGAATTAAATCGAGAAGCTTTACCATGAAAGAATTATCCTTTCCCATTCACCAATGTGATTTGGCAAGAATCTCATCTCTTGGTGTCTCACTTTTCCAAGTGATTAATTTATTAATAATGTATTTACTTTTTATATTACACATCATACCTAGCTTTTCTCAGCTTAGGTTTGCAAAGTTTGACACACAAGGGAGGGGTGTTACATTTTGGATCCCTCTCTTTCCTTAAGATCCCTCCAACTGCAGCTAGAGTTCTTAGATGACTGTAAGGAGGAAGCCCCTATTGGAAAGGGACAGACAGTTTGAAGGTGTCTATCTTGTTGGTAATTCCTATATCGAAAAGTTGTATTTTCATAGTCCAGGGGTTGGGAATACACAATTCCCATCCACTTGAGCTCAATTTTATCTCGCAAAACTTCATTGGGATCTACCTAAACACATATGCAAACATAGGTGAAAATGCCTTTCAAAAGTCTTTCCCTGTCTACTTTGACGAATCTTCCAATAAAATTGCCCACTTTTTCTAAGAGATCTAGATGGGTAAAGTGAATGGGAAAACTGGGAATCTTACCCATACTAGAGTAGTCATCGGCAACATAGTGAGAGGATTGAAGTTGGGAAACCATGGCTTCACTAGAAGACCAACTCATCCCCAAAACCATGGACCTTGGTCAAGGATTTTTTTCTTATCCTCAAGACATTTGAAGATCACCACAAAAAAACATGGGTCTACATCCACCCAAACCGGCGTTCATCCAATCCTATCATAATCGAACAGAAAAACGCTACTTTTTCAATAGAAAATGGGGAATAAAAGTATCACCCAAGGATAATGACCATCGCATCAAGCGCTCAATCATAAGGGAGGAGCAATAATTTGACAATCACACGTCCTTGATTTCTGTTGATTTAACTCTGAACACTCACGTAATATTCTCTTGCTTGGCGAATTAAACACCACTGCATGGAATGGACGAGGATTGAGCCGAACCCTGGATGAAGCCCACTTCATTCTCATCTAAACACAAAACTATATATACGTCAAAGCTATTACAATAGATTCTGACTGTCAACACCTCGAGGTTCTGTTTATATGTGGCTACCTTTTATGGTTACTATTGAATGTGTGATTGGCAATAGTAATGGCAACTTAGGGCTGCCAAATTTCCTTCGATTCCCTCACTACATCCTAACGCAAATAGTTGTTCAATGCCTTGGTTGTCTTTCAAAACTGGTAGGCAGCGTCTTCTTTGATATTTCTCGATGGTTTTAATTCCACTACAATCACAACTTTCATTTACATAAACTTCGTGTTTTCGCACGAGCGACGATTGTTCCAAGGTGAAATGTCACTTGGATGGTTTCAATGTTGTTGACCCATCATAACTAACTAATAGATATGCCCATTACAATTTTATACCACCCCATTATCAATATCAATTATGCATGGGAACCAATTAAAGCAACTTTTCACATTAATTTTATATGAGCATGAGAACATGTGTTAACAAGCAGCCCATAAAGCCTCATTTTGAATGCCATAGTCACTTAGAAGGAATTCCTCTTGTAGTAGCATCCTCCCTACTAAACTTTGCTAGTGCTAACATTAGAACCACCATTACAACAAGATATCTTTCTAGTGTTGACAACACCATTATAGTAAGATACCTCAAGAGAGACAGAAAATTTAAAAAGTATGATAGTAATACGTATCCAAAAGATGGTATTGAAACTAGTAATTGTTCACGAATCCATAAGATTGTAAGGTCATTCTCATTATCATAATCATTGTCATCATCATCACCATCATCCTTGTCATTGTTATTGCCATCATTACATTATCATCATAATCACCATTCATGCCATCATCATCATCATTATGGACATTGTTTGCAATTGTTCATAATTGTAGATGTTGTAAGAAATATCATCAACCCAAAAAATGTGATCAGTGCTAGAAAAGGGTTGTTTAGGACACATTGATATACGTAAGAGAAATAACAACTCTATTTTTGACAGATGATCGATGATGATCATCATCACCACCATTATCATCGTCATTGTCATTTTTATCATCCCCATCATCATCATTACTGTAATTTCTATCGACATTGTTGTAATCATGCATCATCATCATTCATGCCATTATTGTTTTTGATGATGACCTAGATGAAAATGATGATCATGACACCAAAGATAATGCTTATGATTATGACAATGACAACATCTAAAATTGGGAAGATTCGCCAACGTCATTAGCATCGTCATCATCATAATCATTGCCATCATCATCATTGTCATTGTAACCACTATCGTCTTTATCATCATAATCACAATTCATGTCATCGCCATCATCTTCATTTTCATCATTGTCAATATTATTGACATTGTCATCAATTGTTCATAATTGTCAATGCCATAAGGAATATCATCAATGCAGAAAATATGATGAGTGTTGGAAAAGGGATGCAAAAGCGAACATAGAAATGGGGGCAACAATAGAAGTAAAATTGGATGAAAAGTGGATACAACATAAGTAGATGCACAACAACATGAAAAACCTGACACAAAAGTGGATGCAAAAGTAGATGCAGTTGTCAATGCAAACTTGGATGCAAACATGAAGGCAAAAGTGGAAGCAAACATGGGTCCAATGGTAGGTGTAAAACTTGGCACAAATTGTGGTGAAACAAATGTGGATGCAACAACGGAAACAAAAGTATATGCAAAAATGGATGAAACAAAAGTGGATGCAATAGGGGATGCAAACGTGGAAGCAAATGTGGTTGCAATGGTAGGCGCAAGATATGGTGCAACAAAAGTGGATGTAACAATAGACAAAAAATATGCAAAATAAGATGCAAAAATGGATGTAAAAGTGGAAGCAAACATTGATGCAACAGGCAAAACAAAATTGGATGCAAAAAATGGATATAATGTAAGTAGATACAAAACGAGATGCAAAACCCAATGCATAAACCTGACATAAAAGTGGATGCAAAAATAGATGCAATATTTGATGCAAAAGAGGATGTGAACATGGATGCAAAATTGGAAGCAAACGTGGATACAACAGTGAGTGCAAAACATGGTGCAAATTGTGGCATAACAAAAGTGGATGTAATGATAGATGCAAAAAAAGAATCAAAGTATGATGCAAATGAAGATGTAAAAAGGGATGCAAAAAGTGAAATTTAAAATGGGTGCATCAGTGGATGCAAAATTGTGTGCAAAAGTGGATGCAATAGAAGTCGATGCAAAAGTAGATGCAAAACGAGACACAAAACCCGATGCAAATCCCGGTCCACAATTGGATACAAAAAGGGATGCAAAAATAGATGTAGTAGTTGATGAAAACCTAGACGCAAATGAGGATGCAAACGTGGATGCAAAATTATAATCAAAAGTGGGTGCAAAAGGAGGTGCCAAACTAGGCGCTAATTGTGGCACAAAAATATTAGATGCAATAGTGGGTACAATAATAGATGCAAAAGAGGATGTAAATATGGATGCCAAACAAGAGGGAAAAGTGGATGCAACAAAAGTAGATGCAAAATTTTATGCAAAACTAGACACAAAACACGATGTAAAACTTGGCGCAAAAGGGATGCACAAATGGATGAAAAAATGGATGCAAAAAAGGATGCAAAAGTTGATGCAAGTGTAGGTGCAAAAAGTGGATGCAAATGAGGATGCAAAAGTATGTCAAACAAAATTAGGTGCCAAACTTGATGCAAAACCTGGAACAAAACCTGGTGTAAAGGATGACACAAAACTTGGCATAAAATTTGGTGCAAAATGTGGTGCAAAACCTATTGCAATACCTGGTGCTAAACTTGGTGTAAGATTTGGTGCAAAACTTGATGCAAATTTTGTGTCAAGTTTTGCACCATATTTGATAAATGGATGCAAATAGCACCAAAAATGGGCTCTAGATGCAAAAAAAGAAGTAAAAAGGGACGCTAATCGCTGGTTTTGTTGTAGTGTATGAAACCTTCCTGGAGCATTTTGAGGCATCAAATGAAGTTTTTTAGGGTTAAAAATTTGTCTCTTTAGCACTGAACCTTTTCAAGCTATTCTACACACAAATACCTTTTTAATAGTGCAAAAAGTGCATCAAGCGAAGTCCGTATGCAAAATTTATGCCACTCAAAAGTTGACCTTCCTGTTTTCACGCCTATAACTTGGGAGGATGCCGCGTCAACCCCCATATTATTCATGGAAAATGGGCTAACCACGTGTTTGTGATGTAAAATAATTTATAAGATTCTATATTGTAACTCTAGTTAAGATTTGATGTAGTCAAAATTAACCGCTAGTAGGCCATTGGGTTGTGTTATAACCAAGCCACTATGAGGAAGAGGCATTCCATTGTTTTGAGGGAATTTTGTTCCATAGATGAGTAAAGATAGCCAGAAGATATAGGAGGTAGATAAAACAGATAGGATTTGTGCACTGTAGCAGCCCATCGGCCACATGGATTACTTCTTTGTACCTCCAACCATATTACCAGACAGAAAAACAGAGAAAAGCGGCCTCACCTTCTAGCTGGGTTTCCTCTCGAAAGGGTTTCCCAGAGAGCATATCTTGTGTCTTATGTGTGTGTGAGCTTATTTTTTCATTCTCTAATTTTCTGCATAATTTATATTCGCATGCATGTACTAATTACAATTAAATCCATAGATCTTAAAGTTTAATAAATTGTAATAGTGTACATTTTTCAGAGTTTTAATATAATATTATTAGATTTGTTGTGACAAACTATCCAGTGGAATATCCACGGCATTTTATGGATCATTTGGTATCAGAGTAGGTTTCTTTGGGTATTTTGTGGAGATTGCAAGGATTTAGATTGGCGGGGCTGAAAATCGTAAAACCCTAATGATGGCCAATGAATCTGTATACGAACCTCGTGATCCTGCAGAGTTGAGGTTTTCACATCTTGAACAAAAATTTTTGGATATAAGCCACAATGTAAACTTCCTCATGGCAGCCTGGAGCAATAAGCTAGGGATATTTGGAGAAGATGGGGGTTTTAATGCAAAGGAAAAATAAGAAGGTGGATCGGGATATCAGGGAGACACAGAGAACCAACTGAGAAAAGATCAACCCACTTCAAGTGCCATGAACCAATCCTCGTTAAAAATGAAATCAAAAGTCAATATCAATATGTACCACGACGAGATGCACACATTGAAGCTAAAAAACTAGTTGCAGCAACTAGAAGTTTATTTTAGCGTCCATCATATCAAGGAAGGGAAAAATATCTCATTCACGCAACTAAAATTGGAGGGCCATGCAATGAATTGGTGGGAGAGCCACACAGAAACACTGAGGTTGGAGGGAGAACCTCCAATGACTAAGTGGAAGGATTTCAAAATCCTCATTAAGTGACAGTTTTATCCCATTGGGTATGTGGAGGACCAATGGATTCGGTGGCATTACTTCAGGAAAAAGTCAGGCCAAAGTGTGCAGGAGTACACCACAGAATTCAGAAAGATGGCTATAATGTTTGGTATCTCTCCAAAGAACCCAGACTCTACTCCTCAAGTATTTGGGGTTTCTACGTGGCCATCTACATGAGAAAGTGATGTTGTTCAAGCCCAAATCAATGGATGAGGCTTGTGTACAGGCACAGTACCTGGAGAACATAGGCCTAAAAAGAGCACAATCAAGTGGATCAAAGCAAAAAGAGAAAAATGAAGCTTCTAAGGAGGGGAAGAAGAAGCAAAAAGGGGGAAAAGATAAAAATACGGCAACCACATCACACCAATGCAAAGATCCTAGCAACCACTGCAACCACTGCAACATTGATGGCCATACAGAGGAGAAGTGCTAGAAGTTGCATCCAGAGCTAAACTCGAAGAACAAAAAGAAATATAATAAGAAGAAGAATCTCATGGCCACTAATTCGAGCAACCAAGTTGAAAGTAGCTCAGACATGGATGAGAAGATCGCTTGTACATCAGTGCAGAAGGAGGTGAATCTAAGTAGCCTTCAACAATAGGAAGAGAAAAAAATTACCAAACTCTTCCATATAAAGATACAGGTCAAGAAGACAAAGATTGATGCTCTATTTGACTCAGGATTGCAGGTGAATCTCACTACAGCATAGCTGGTCAAGAAGTTGGGGCTAGAAGTTCATGATCATCCAAACCCATATCCATTGGGATGGGTAAATAAGGATGCAGAGCTGAAGGTAACAAAACAATGCAAAATTAGATCTGCTATTAGTGCTCATTTTATTGATAAAGTAGATTTGATGTGGTTCCCCTTTATGTATGTGGAGTCGTTTTTGGGAGTCCATACATGTACCTGCAAGATGTAATATTCATGAGGAGAGCTAACCAATACCATATCATCAAGGATGGAAAATCATTCATCGTCAACGCGCAAAAAGCCAAGTCGAAAATTTCACTGGTAAGTGCCAACCAAGCCAAGAAATTGATCAGTTCCAACAAGAAGTATGTTTTATGTTTTAAGAGAAAGTCAGTCTAAAGAGGAGTCAATAAGAGGCAAGGCATCCATGGAGGGGTGTACTAAGAAACAGAAACAACAATTGGAGGAGTTTTTACAGGCATACAAGGATGTGTTCTGAGATCCTAAAGGGTTACCACCTAAGAGAGAAGTGGAGCATGAGATCCAGCTATTGCTAGACTCCCCATTGCCAAATATTGGGTTGTATAAGCAGTATGTTATAGAAGCAAGTGAGGTGAAGAAACAATTGCAGCAGCTGCTGGAATAGGGTGTCATTCAACCAAGTACATCACCATGTGGGTCACCCATCATCATTGTGCCAAAGAAGGATGGGACTTGGCCGAGTTATGTCCATTTTAATTTTGGAGCGGCATTCGTAGCAGGTTCCCTTTGGAGATGTGCCCTCCCACCCCGCTTTAGTAGGCACCTGCTTCACATTCATCATTTTCAGCATAGTAGCATCCAGCTTGGGTGCTTTGGAGACATGCCATCTCACCCCAGGCTATGTAGGCACCTGCTACTTCATCAACAATCAACATCACGGTTATGGGTCAACTACACAAAATCCTTGTCATCGAAGTCCAATTTCTAGGACACACATTGTTAGTATCACATTTGGTCACAAGCATTACAAGGTATTTCTATCCTCGGATCTTTGTTTGTCATGGTTATGGGTCATCTAAAAACCCACACTTGATCGAAGTCTATTTGTTAGGCTGCACACTGTCAATATCACAGTTGGTCACAAGTATTATAGGGTATCTCTATCCTCGAATCTTCGTTCACCATGGTTATGGGTTAACCACATAAAACCCTTCTCTTCAGTGGCTCTTCATATTCAACAAAGGCTTTGCAGGAGGGAACTTCACACAATGGGGACCATTGCTTCTTAACGAGGGAGGAATGATCCGAATGGAAAATGGCATCAACCCATGGTATTCATCCACCCATGTTATTCATCCACCCATGGTATTGTAAGTGGCATCCACCCATGGTATTTTCCCATGTTATTGTGGCATCCACCCATGATATTCATTCACCCATGGTATTGTAACCGAAAAAAACTATAAGTAACAAGTCTCATTTTGTAAAAGGACAGAATGTCCACCACAATGTAGCTTTTACAGTTATTCTTCGTTTTAATAAAAAAAAAAATGTGGTTTTGTTTATTGGGCGTTCTCCTCTTTTTTCTTCTGGTAATTCAATTTTTTCAGATCTTGGGGGCCTCTCCCCCCAATATCCATTTCAATCTTTTAGATCTTGGGGGCTTTTCCCCAAGATCCAGATCAATTGGATAATCTATGTGTTCCTGAACGTGAGTGTTTGTAGCTGATTAAAGAGGCTCAAACCTCCAATGTTGCAGGGCACTTTGGTGTAGGGAAGACCATGGCTAACTTGCAAAGGTATGTTTATTGGCCCAAGATGCAAGAGCAGGTATCTAGTTTCATAAGAGGATGCATGCTTTGTTGTACCAGATAGCCTAGAAATAGGACACAATGTCTATATCATCCCTTGCCTATACCTACTTGTCCTTGGGAAAGCATTTCCATGGACTTTATGGGAGGTTTACCTACAACCAGGATGGGACATGACTACTTATTCGTGGTAGTTGATAGATTCAACAAGATGTGTATTCTAATGCCTTGTAAAAATACCATCAGTGGACAAGAAATAGCAAACTTGTTCTTTGGACAAGTCGAAGTGCACTTTGGGATACCAAGGAGCATCATTTCAGATAGGGACCCAATATTTCTCAGTGCATTCTGGACTACATTGTGAGAGAAGATGGACATAAAGTTGAAGAGATCTACAACATTCCATCAACAGACAGATGGGTAGATAGAAGTAGTCAACGGGACTTTGGTGAAGCTTCTAAGGAGATACAACTAGAAGCATCTGAAGACGTGGGATGAAAATCTAGTATATTATACAACATTCTTATAATATAGCAGTCCACACTTCTACAAGAAATTCCCCATTTGAAACTTGTTTTGGATATTTTCCACCTTCACCTTTGGATATTTCATATGGGCAACAAGGAGGAGTGAGGGAAGATCTTACAGGAGATGATTTGAGGGCTGAAAAAATTATAGACAAGATCAGGAAGATACATCTACAAGTACAAGAAACACTGCAGAAGTCACAGAAGAAGTATAAGGCCAAGCATGATCAATACAGAACAGAGAAATCATTCAAGGTGGGAAACAAAGTATGCCTACAGTTGAATAAGGAGAGGTTGCAGGGGCCTGGTAAGAAAATCAAGGCTCTAAGGTATGGTCCCTTTGAGATACTGAAAAAGGTGGGTGATAATGCCTATCGACTCAGTTTACCACCATATATGTGCATTTACTCAGTTGTGAACGTAGAGAATTTTAAACTCTATGAGCCTTCCATGCTCGATCAGGAAGAGGAACATGTGCTACCTTCTGTGGAGGATTTGGCACTAGATGCTCAGACAGAGTTGACAGAAGATACAATTTTGTAGAAGAGGTCCAGAACTACAAGACAGGGCAACATGACCTTTGGCAGATTGGGTTGAAGGGACAACTTCCAGGCAAAGCTAAATGGTACACAAGAGAAAAGGTGGAGGAAACATTTCCTCACCTCATTCAGTAAAATATTTGGGGACCAAAAGCCTCCCAAAATGGGGAGGTGTGATTTGAATTGGATCATTATAATGTTTTTCATCTATGTTGATTCATTTGGAGTGAAAAAAGTGGAGGAATGAGCTCACGAGACCATATTTACTGGCGAGACCCAGTTTGGCAAAACAGGGACTGAAACCTTCTGAGAGCATTTTGAGGCATCAAACGATGTTTTGGGGGGTTAAAACTTTGACGCTTTCATGATGCACCTTATTGTATTATTCTGCACATAGATAGATTTCCAATGGCACAAGAAGTGCGTCAATCAGAGTTTGTATGCAAAAGTTATGCCACTCAGAAGTTGACCTTCCAATTTTTACACCTATAACTTGGGAGGATGTCACGTCATCCCCCATTATTCATGGAAAAGGGGCTAGCCACGTGTTTTTGATGTAAAATAATCTAGAAGAGTCTATATTGTAACTGATCTAGGTGGATATTGGTGTCCACCCACCTATTCCACCTAGACCCCCTAGTCAATTTCATCTGTTTCTTTAATTGTAGCACAATTTACTATTGTTAGCAGTTTTTCAGGTCGTGAACTTTCGGAGTTGTTTCTAGGCCCTAAACGACATTGTTTTGGAAAATTTTCTCAGCGATTTCTATCGCAATTGCATTAGCATCCATAGTTCTCGGAGAGATGTTTCCAACAAGGTATCATACGCGTCAAATGAAGATAATATGACCAAGTTATTGTTAGGTTGTCTTATATTCTTTCCATGACTAGCCTATGTAGTTAACTGGGGGGTTAGAAGGGGGGTAGAGTACCCCCTTCGTTGCGCTGATTGCGCAGCGGAGGGGGGGGGGGGTTTGAGGGGGGTGGGTAGCCTCCATGTACGGGGTCCAGGGCAACACCCCAGGGAAATTTTTTTTTGGACCCTATACTAGGTTGGACAGACCGACTTATGGTTTTGTGCATGGTTTTCGCACATGATTTTGGACATGATGGTTTTCAGTCCATGGTATTGGATGCTTTGGCATGTATAAATATGTATTGTAACATTGAAAGGAACATAATAAAAACCAATCTGGTAGTGTCGGTTTTGGGATCCAGGGAAAAAGCTCTGTGTATATGTGTTTTATGTGTTATGCTCTCGCATTGTTTATTTTCTGTCTTTTAGAATTTGTATGCAGTTAATTTATGTACGGGATTAAAACCTACATTTGGTATTGGAGTTGTTTTGGCTTCAAGGCGACACCTTTGTTGTTGAGGGGTTTCGCTCGAGCCTATGGTAGACCCTGTTCAGTGAGAGATCTGCGGGATCGATTCTAGTGGTGAAAGAAGATGGCAAGCAGTGGAAAGATAGAGATCGAGAAATTTAATGGTCAGAGTTTTGAGTTGTGGAAACTCAAGATGGAGGATCTATTGGTGGGTAAAGATCAGTGGATCATGGTAGATCTGAGTACTAAACCAACAGGAGTGTCTGATGAAAAATGGAAGAAGTTGAATCGGAAGGCAAAGAGCACAATACAATTGTGTGTCTCAAATTCAGTATTGTTGAATGTATCAGGGGAAGCTACGGCTAAGGCTTTGTGGGACAAGTTAGGGACTTTGTACCAATCTAAGTCTCTGGTGAATAAACTGTTCCTACAAAAAATGTTGTGTAACCTGAGGATGAAAGATGGAGACTCGGTGACAGAGCATCTAAACGCATTTAATACTGTGGTAAGTCAGTTATTATCTATTGATATTTAAATTTCAGATGAAGATAAGTGAATTAGTTTATTTTGTTCTCTACCAGATTCGTGGGATAGTTTGGTTATTGCAATAGGTAGCAATGCAACTGTCTTGTAGTTTGATGAAATAGTCTCATCCTTGCTAACGGAGGAGATGAGACGGAAAAATATGGAGAGCCATAATGGTGATGCCTTGTCTTTACAAGGACACTCCCAGAACAGAAACAAAAATAAGTCATCGAGTGGGAGATCTAAATCTAGAGGGAGATCTAAATCTCCAGAAAAACCTGTAAAGGTAGTTTGCTGGAAATGTGGAAAGGAAGGGCACTACAAAAGGGACTGTAAATCTAAAGCTCCTAACAAAGGAAAGGGATCTAATGATTCTCCTTCTGCAGAGGCGAAAACCACCTCAGATGAAGGTGGAGATGTGTACTTGGCTTCTTCAAGTACACATGTAGATCATCAGGCATGGTTGATCGACTCAGGTGCATCCTTTCACTTCACTCCCCATAGAGAGTGGTTCTGCGAGTATGAGAAATACGATGGTGATGATGTCTTCTTAGGAGATGATAGGAAGGCTAAAATCGTTGGTCGTGGAAAAGTAAAGTTGAAGTTGCAAGGTGGAAGGGTTAGAACACTTCCGGGTGTTCTGCATATTCCTGCATTGGCCAGAAATCTGATTTTTGTAAGCAAGTTGGATGATGCAGGTGTAAAAACAGTGTTCGAGAAGGATACCTGCAATATGGTTTGGGAAGCACTGGTATTGATGCGGGGAGTTAGGATTGGAACTCTGTACAAGCTGCAAGGTAGCACTATTGTTGATAAGTGCAACAGTTCTGTGGTTCCTGAAAGTGGAGCAGAAAATCTAGTGGTCTCTGGAGAGAAGACCATGTTGTGGCATCAAAAGCTTGGACATGTTGGAGAGAAGGGCCTTTGAATACTTCATGGTAAAGGTATGGTAGAAGGTATGACTAATAGCTCTCTGGATTTTGATTTCTGTGAAAATTTTGTATATGGGAAGCAGAATTGGGTGAGTTTCCCCTCTGGTGGTAAGAGGGTGAAACATATATTAGAGCTTGTGCACAGTGATGTGCTCGGAGTTGTGAAGGTTCCATCACTGGGTAAGTCTATGTACTATGTATCATTTATAGATGACTTCTCAAGGAATATATGGATATATTTCGTTAAGAAGAAATCTGAAGTCTTTGACAGGTTCAAAGAATTTAAGGCTCTGGTGGAAAACCAGACAGAGAAGAAAATAAAGGTGTTGAGGTCAAATAACGGTGGAGAGTTTTGTAGCAAGGAATTCGAAGAATTATGTAAGAAGTGTGGTATATAATGGCAGAAGACTACTCCATACACACCTGAGAAAAATGGAGTTGCAGAAAGAATGAACAAGACGTTGATGGAAATGGAAAGAAGCATGCTCAGTGGTGTTGGGTTAGGACAGGAATTATGCACAGAGGCGGTGGAGACAGCATGTTACCTGGTCAAAAAATCACCTTCATCAGTGTTGGAGGATAAGACTTCACAAGAGGTATGGACTGGTAAGAAAACCTCTCTTTCACATCTGAGGATATTTGGATGTGA
Organism: Pinus tabuliformis; assembly: GCA_031772625.1. Lineage (NCBI taxonomy): Eukaryota > Viridiplantae > Streptophyta > Pinopsida > Pinales > Pinaceae > Pinus > Pinus tabuliformis. The sequence continues at coordinate 753,322,471 of CM062807.1, read as the reverse complement.
TGCATATGTACATGTTCCAAAGGAGAAAAGAACCAAGTTCGATAGTAAATCTGAAACGTGCATCTTTATTGGGTATAAGGATGGTATAAAAGGTTATAAGCTTTGGAACCCAGTAACAAGGAAGGTTGTGTACGGCCGAGATGTGGTGTTCAGAGAGGTGAAAGATGTTATTAAACATGAAGTCCCATCAAAGGAACATGAGAAGATAGAGTTTGAGCTAAAGAAGGAAGAATCAGACTCTACAACAGAACAGGAATCAGAAGATGAAGAGCCACAAACTCCAGGTGTGAGAAGATTAGTTCGAGAAAGAAGGCAGATAGAAAGGTATAGTCCATCTACTTTCTATTCAAATTTTTCTTTATCTATTACTGATGATGATTCCAGAACTGTGAAGGAAGAAATGGACTCAAAGGATGGAAAACTTTGAAAAGAGGCCATGGTTTATGAAATGACATCTTTGCACAAAAATGAGGCTTGGGATCTGGTGGAGTTGTCGACTGGAAGGAAACCCATTGGAAGCAAATGGGTGTTCAAGAAGAAGACAAATGCAGAAGGAAAGGTAGAGAAATACAAAGCTCGATTGGTAGCAAAAAGTTATTCCCAGGTGCTAGGAATTGATTTTGGTGATATTTTTTCTCTTGTTGCCAAGGTAGCTTCTATTAGATTACTTTTATCTGTTGTTGCTTCTTTTGATTTTGAGGTAGAATAGATGGATGTGAAGACAACATTTCTTCATGGGATTTGGAAGAGGAGATCTACATGAAGCAACCTGAAGGCTTTGCGGTGAAGGGTAAGAAAGAACTGGTATGCAAGTTAAAGAAGTCTCTGTATGGGTTAAAACAGTCACCAAGGATGTGGTATCAAAAATTTGATACATTCATACGGGGACTTGGCTTCACCAGAAGCAAAGCAGATCACTGTGTGTATTTTAAATTAATTGGTGACCGTGTTATTTATCTGGTCTTGTATGTGGATGATATGTTGTTGGTTGGAAATGACAAAGAAATTATCCAGGATTTGAAGACCCAATTGTCCTCCAAATTCAATATGAAAAATCTTGGTGTTGCAAACTATATTTTGGGCATGGAAATTAAAAGAGATCGGGCAAAGAGGAATCTCTGGTTAAACCAGAGGAAGTATGTCGAGACAATATTGTAGAGATTTAATATGCAAGATAGTAAACCAGTGAAGGTTCCTATTCCTCTAGGTGTAAAGTTATCTGTTGAACAGTGTCCTAAGACACAAGAAGAGGAAGAGGACATGTCCCCTGTTCCATATGCAAGTGCAGTTGGTAGCCCAATGTATGCGATGGTCTACACTAAAACATACATTGCACATGCGGTGGGAGTATTGAGCAGGTTTATGTCAAAACCAGGGAAGGAGCATTGGACAGTAGTGAAGCGGGTTTTCAGGTATTTGCGTGGCACTAGTGATTATGGTTTGTGCTACCAAGGAAGACCAAGATTGGACAGAGTTTTGGATATTCATGGCTTTGTTGATGCAGACTAGGCTAGAGATCTGGATCAGAGAAGATCTACAAGTGGGTAGGTGTTTAATCTATTTGGAGGTGCAGTCAGTTGGATGAGTAAGAAACAATATATAGTGGCACTATCAACTACAGAGGCAGAATACATGGCAGCCACTCATGCAAGCAAGGAAGCAGTTTGGTTACAGAGATTGTGTTCAACTATGGGGTTAGTACAGGGAGCTATAAGGATAGACTGTGACAGCCAAAGTGCAATCTTCTTGGCAAAGAACCCTGCTTACCATTCAAAGACAAAACACATTGATGTTCAGTATCACTTTGTGAGGGATATGATAGAAGACAAAAAGGTGTTGCTGGTAAAGGTGGACACTTTGAAGAATACTGCAGATGCATTGACAAAATCTGTGAGCTCTGAGAAGTTCTCTTGGTGTAGAGAAACAATGGGCATTGCAGGGTTAGATAAATGACTAAGCTCCCCAGTGGCCCCCTGTGGAGTGGGAGAATGGTGGGTTGTGTTATATTCTTTCCACGACTAGCCTACGTAGTTAACTGGGGGGTTAGAGGGGGGGCGGAGTCCCCCCTTTGTTGCGTTGATTGCGTAGCAGAGGGTCACAGGGGGGTTTGAGGGGGGCGAGTAGCCCCCCTCTACGGGGTCCAGTGCAACGCCCCGGGGAAAAAAAAATTGGACCCTATATTAGGTTGGGCAGAGTTACCTATGGTTTTGTGCATAGTTTTCACACATGGTTTTGGACGCGATGGTTTTTGGTCCATGTTATTGGATGCTTCGGCATGTATAAATATGTATTGTAACATTGAAAGGAACATAATGAAAAATCAATCTGGTAGTTCCGGTTTTGGGGTCTAGGGAAAAGCTCTGTGTATATGTGTTTTATGTGTTATGCTCTTGCATTGTTTATTTTCTGTGTTTTAGAATTCGTATGTAGGTAATTTATGTACGGGGTTAAAACCTACAATTATGACCCCGGGAAGTTGGCTGCCCAGCTAACCCCAACGGAGCCCATAAACTCTAGGTGTTACATCTCCTCGGGTTAGGTTTTTGGTTGTTTAGGGCTTTCTCTTATTGTTCAATAATAAAAAGGCCCTTGAGCCTCATTGTAACTTAGTTCAGAAGCATGTAGCCACCACATCTCTTCTCAAAGATAATCTACCATCATCCGAGCTAGTCTTATTTCCCTTCTGTTTGTAAGCATACTTCAATATTTTTCTATTAATTAAATGAAGTGCTCTTTTTGTTGCATCTTTGTATTTATGGCTATATCTATAATTTGTTGCATTCCTGTTTAAATCTAGATCAGTGGTATCAGAGTGATCTTCTCTTTCTATGTTTCTCTTTGCATGTCCCCAACGAGGTTGGGATATAAGGAGTTATGGCTCAATCTGGTTGAACCTTTGCAAGATCATCCTCACAAATCTTAATGGCCTCCCATGGTAAATGAAAAGAAATACAAGGGAGCAGGAGGTCCTATCAAAATCTTGCTCGAAGAAGCCCTCGAGCGATAAAGGAAGGTGATGATGGAAAACTTTGTCCAGATCATTCAGTGGCTACCCAAGGGCGACGCGTCTACTTCCAGCAGCTACTCTAGAAGCGCCACACCCTTTAAGCTACAAGTTAACTTTGGCATTCCCATATTTGAGGGTTAGATAGATGCAGATGTCGTAGATAAATGGTTAAATTTGATAGAATGATATTTTTGTGTTCATGATTTTTCCAACTGTGAAAAGATCACTTTTGCACTTCTCAAAGCCGCCCCCCACATCAAGGACTGGTGGGAAACCTATTACGAGCAGAAGGATGAAGGAACGACCTCATTATTTTCAGTCGCACCCACTTGGAATTCATTCTGGGATTCCATCAAGGAGTAGTACCAATCCGGATTTAAACAGGAATGCAACAAATTATAGAGATAACCATAAACACAGAGATGTAGTGGAAATAATACTTCATTTCATTAATGTAAAACACTGAAATATGCTTACAAACAGAATTGGAAAAAAACCAGCTAGGGCGATGGTAGCTTATCTCTGAGAAGAGATGTGGCAACTACCTGCCTCTGAACTGTGTTACAATGAGGCTCAAAGGCCTATTTATTGTTGAGAAACAATGGAAAACCCTTAACATTCCAAAACTTAACCCTAGAAGATGAAACACCAAACTGTGGGCCTTGTTTGGGTAAATTGGTACATCAACTTCCTGGGGTCGTAACTTTGGCATATGATCTTCGTTTGACGCGCACAGTATCTCGTTAGAAAGATCTATCCAAGAACTACAACTTTGGGAAGAGAAACATCGGTCCATGGACCCATGTTGCTCCTAGTTTTCCCAAAAAACGTTGTTTAGGGCCTCAAAACGGCTCCGGAAGTTCAGGACCCGAAAAACTGCTAAAAATAGTAAACTAGGCTACAATTAAGGAAACTAAAAAGCTGAAAGAAACAATGGTGGGGGTCCAAGTGGATTTGGCAGGTGGCCACCAATATCCACCTGGATCATTCCTCCCCCCTTAGGAAGCAATGGTCCCCATTGCGTTGAGTTCCTCCATGAGATGAGGAAACTTCTGTTGAACTTGGTCCCTGGTGAAGGAGTTGGCCTGCTTTGACAATTCGATACAATTGGATATTATGCTGGCAAGTGTGCTTGATCTGTGTGTCCATGATCCGATCAGATGCAACTTGTTCCATGCAATCTAGATTTAACTATGTGGGTGTGGGTTGTTCTACAATGTCGGATGTGTCTATTAATGGTAGAAAGTATGGCCGAAGGCGGTCCACATTGAACACTAGGTGCAGGCCAAGGAATGGAGGAATGCTGAGCTCAAATGCATTGTCTCCCACAGCCTTGGTAATGGTGTAAGGACCATATCGGAGTGGTATGAGTTTCCAATAGGCTCCGGTGAGGCATTCCTTTTACAAATGCAACCAGACTTTGTCGCCCACCTGAAAATTGTGTGGCATCCGATGTTGATCATGTCACTGCTTGTACTTGGCATTTGATTTCTCCAAAATTTCATGGACCTACTGGCGAATATGTTGGATGTGCTCAATGAAGCTGTTTGCCTTATTTGTTTCGGACTGGACATGAACCGAATCTGCGTGAGTAGCTACAAATGGCATGGCCACATCAATGGGACATAGTGGCTGGAATCCCAAGCCCACCTGAAAAGGGTTGTGGCCAGTCAAGCTGTGGAGAGCCCGGTTGTATCTATGTTGAACATAGGGGAGGCTCTTGTCCCATGTGCGTGGATGCTTTGAGTTGTACATGTGCAAAATGTGTATGATCATCCTGTTGACAACCTCTGTCTAGCCATCAGTTTGAGGATGGAAGGCTGTGGACTTGGTGAGTTTGGTGTCGAGCATCGACCAAAGACTGGACCAAAATGTACTGAGGAACCTATTGTCCTAATCGGAGATGATAGACTGTAGGATCCCAAAGTGTACCCACACTCGTTCAAAGAAGAGTTTAGCAGTGGCTTCTACTGTGATGTTCTTCTTGCAGGCATCCATAATGGCCATCTTCGAGAACCTATCGATGACCACAAAAACACAGTCATTTCCATGCTTAGTGGAAGGAAGGCCTGACATGTAATCCATGGAGATGGATTCCCAAGGTCGACTAGGGGTAGGCAGCGGGGTATAGAGGCCTTGCTTCTTGATGGTCGGTTTGGAAATGATGCAGGCAGTGCATGATCTGATCTACTTCCCGACATCCTGTCGAAGATTTGGCCAATAGAAATACTTCTGCAGTATTGCCACCGTTTTCTCGACCCCGAAATGTCCAGTAGCCCAACTGTAGTGTGCTTCCCAAATCATCTTGGCACGCTCACTTGAAGGAACACAAAGGTGACCCAGGTGGCATAACAGGGCAGCCTGGAGGTGAAAATCTGGAACATGTTGACCCTCCAAGAGTGTCTGGTAGGTGTGGCCAAATTCTGGGTCGCTTTTGTAGAGAATTGGCCAATGAGAAGTCTCGTACCCACAAGAGTTGAGCACAGTGGTTAACGCCATGATCGGTGGTCGACTGAGGCAATCTACAACATTATTGGTGCTACCCTTCTTATACTTGATATTCGAATGGAACTGTTGCGGGTATGTGGACCACTTCTGATGTCGATCATTCTGCAATTTCCCTTGGGTCTGTATGAACTGCAGGGGTCGGTGGTCTGTGTGGATGACCATTTCCTTCCCCAAAATGTAATGCTTCCATTGTCGGTAGGCCTGCACAATGGAATACATCTCTTTTTCATAAGTGGGATACTTCTGGACTGTGTCTGAAAGTGTCTCGTTGTGATATGCCACTGGATGCCCGTGTTGAGTGAGGACTGCCCCAATAGCATAGTCATAGGCATCTGTCTCGACCTCAAATGGTTGTTGCAAGTCTGGTAGTGTGAGCACTGGTGTCATGCAAAGGTGATCTTTCAACTCTGTGAATGCCTTCTATTGAGATTTAGACCAAAATAATTTTGCTTTCGCTCCTCCCTTGGTGACTTGACTCAAGGGCCAAGTGATATGAGAAAATCCCAACACGAACTTGTGGTAGAAGTTGGCAAGACCTAGAAAGCTGTGAAGCTCTGTCAAAGTAGTTGGAGATGGCCAATCTCGAATGACTTGGATCTTGGATGGATCCACATGTACCCACTATTCATCAATAATGTATCCCAGATACTGAACCTGGGTCATGCCAAAAGTGCATTTCTCCAAATTGGCACATAACTTGTGTTGTCGCAGTGTTTGGAGAACCTGTTGGATGTGGTGGAGGTGTTCTTCCCAACTCTGACTGAAGGTCAGGATGTCATCCAAGTATACCACTACAAATGAGTTAGTGAATGGCCGCAAGATGTCATCCATTAGCCTCATGAAGGTTGCAGGAGCATTCGTCAATCCGAAAGGCATAACCAACCATTCGAAAAGGCCCTCCTTGGCTTTGAAGGCAGTCTTCCACACATCGGAGGGTTCGATTGGTACCTGGTGATATCCTGACTTCAAATTGATCTTGCTGAAATATTTTGCCCCCTTCAGTTGGTCCAAGAGGTCATCAATCTGTGGGATCGGGTACCTATTACAGACAGTGATCTTGTTCAGCGCCCGATAGTCAATACAGAGTCTCCAAGTCCCATCCTTCTTCTGTACCAACATGATCGGGCTCCCACAGGGTGATGAACTTGGACGGATGTGACCTTTCTGTAGCAGCTCCTGAATCTGCCTCTTGATTTCATCATTCTCCAGAATAGAGCACCGATAGATTGGTCCATTGGGCAGCGGCGCACCTAGGGTCAAATCGATGGAGTTCTTGACCTAACAGTGTAGAGGAACCCCTGCAGGGGAGGTGAAGATATCCTCGTACTCCTTCATGACCTTGTCCATCTATAGTTGTCGTGTGGAGGGGCCCTGTCTGGAGGTCGTGGCCACCATCTTCTTCGTTCCTTGAGGGCGTATCATCAGGAAATCAAAGTTCCCGATTTTGGAAACGAGCTTACTGCATTGTTTTGCAGTAATCAAAGAGATGGTGGTAGGCGGTGATACCTCCGGTATCCTGTACAACTTATTTCCAAAAGTAACAATAACAGCATGGGGCCTTGATTCATACGCAGCATGTCGCTTCCACAAGTAAGGTTGTCCTAATAATACATCACAAACTTCAAGGGGAGCAATGTCACACAATACCTCATCCATGAAGGGCTTGATGTTGTATGGAAGGCGACACTGCTGGCTCACGCGAAGATCCTGTCCTTGGTGAAGCCACCCGATGGTGTACGGTTGTGGATGTGCTATGGTTGGTAAGCCCAGCTACTTCACGACCTCTGCCGAAATGAGGTTCTTTTGGCTCCCGTTGTCGACAATGAATTGTAGCGGGGAGCCCTTTACCCACATCTAGGAGTGGAAGAGACACTCCTCCTCCTCTGGATCTTCGAGTTCCTCCTTCTGGATCTTCATGGTAGCAACGGTGGCGTTGGGCTCCGCATCGATAATCTGCTTCCCTTTGTCATTCCCCTTGTCGGGTTCTGACTCAAAGTTGGAACATGCATCTGATTCTAAAACCTTTAGCTCGACCACTAGTGACTGTTTGGCCCAACACTCACTTGTGTTGTGAGTGGAGCTCTTATGGAACTCACACCACTTTCCTATGTCCTTTTTCGGCTTCATGGCGTTGTTCTTTTCTTGCAGCTTTGGCAGGTTTTCTTGGGCCGCCTTGCCTTGGCTTTGTCCTTTGTTCTGTGGTTTGGGGGCACCTTTCCCTTGCTTTGGATTCACAGATTCAAAGTCTTGCTTCTTCTATTTAAACTTTTGCTCGACCTTAACGGCATATCGGTATGCCGTGCTAAGCGAGGGGATGTTCAAGAATTCTATTTCTTCTTGGATGTACTTGTGCAAGCAGCTGTGGTATTTGAGTATCAAATGCTGCTCCGAATCCTTGATACCCAACTTTGTGCGAAGGGTATGGAAAAAATTGGTAAACTCTGGCACGTCTTGGTCCCTTCCCTGCCGCAGCGTGGTCCACTTTATGTATCGATCCTCATAGCTTCCAACAGGGTAGTACTACTCCTTGATGGCCTCTCGGAATGAATCCCAAGTGGGTGCGGCTGAAAACAGTGAGCCTGTACCTTCATCCTTCTGCTCGCAGTAGGTTTCCCACCAGTCCTTGACGTGGGGAGTTGCTTTGAGAAGAGCGAAAATAATTTTTTCTCGACTGGAAAAATCATGAACAGAAAAATAACTCTCTAGCAGATTTAACCATTTATCGACGGCATCCGCGTCTATCTGACCCTCGAATATGGGGATTTCAAAATTAACTTGTACCTTAAACGGTGTGGCATTTCCAGAGTAGCTGTTGGAAGCCGATGCGTCACCCTTAGGTAGCCGCTGAAGGATCTGGGTGAAGTTTTCCATCATCGCATTCCTTTGTCGCTCGAGGGCTTCTTCGAGCAAGATTTTGATAGGATCTCCTACCCCCTCGTCTTTCTTTTCATCCGTAATGGGAGGTAGTCGGGATTTGCGAGGCTGGTCTTGCAAAGGTTTGACCAATTCAAGCCCTAACTCCTTATATCCGAACCTCGTTGGGGACATGCAAAGAAAAACAGAGAAAAAGCAGACCGCTCTAATACCACTGATCTGGATTTAAACAGGAATGCAACAAATTACAGAGATAACCATAAACACAGAGATGCAGCGGAAATAATACTTCATTTCATTAATGTAAAACACTGAAATATGCTTACAAACAGAATTGGAAATAAACTAGCTAGGGCGTTGGTAGCTTATCTCTGAGAAGAGATGTGGCGGCTACCTGCCTCTGAACTGTGTTACAATGAGGATTGAAGGCCTATTTATTGTTGAGAAACAATGGAAAACCCTTAACATTCCAAAACCTAACCCTATAAGATGAAACGCCAAGCTGTGGGCCCCGTTTGGGTAAATTGGTACATCAACTTCCCGGGGTCATAACTTTGGCATACGATCTCCGTTTGACGCGCACAGTATCTCGTTAGAAAGATCTATCCGAGAAATACAACTTTGGGAAGAGAAACATCAGTCCATGTACCCATGTTGCTCCTAGTTTTCCCAAAAAACGTCGTTTAGGGCCTCAAAACAGCTCTGGAAGTTTAGGACCCGAAAAATTGCTAAAAATAGTAAACTAGGCTACAATTAAGGAAACTGAAAAGGTGAAAGAAACAATGGTGGAGTCCAAGTGGATTTGGCAGGTGGCCACCAATATCCACCTGGATCAAGTACTACCCTGTCGAAAGCTATGAGGATAAATACATAAAGTATACAATGCTGCAGCAGGGAAGGGACCAAGAAATGCCAGAGTTTACCAATATTTTTCATACCCTTCGTACAAAGTTGGGTATCAAGGATTCTGAGTGACATTTGGTACTCAAATATCATGGCTACCTACACAGGTACATCCAGGATGAGATGGAGTTCCTAGACATATCCTCGCTTGGCACGGCATATGGATACGCTGTCAAGATCAAGTAGAAGTTTAAACAAAAGAAGCGAGACTTTGGATCTGTGAATCCGAAGAACAAAGGAAAAATCCAACGTGGGGTGACCCAAGGCAACCCATTGAAGCTGTAAGAAAATAACACCACCACGAAGTCAAAGGATAACACAGGAAAGTGGTGTGAGATCCATAATAGCCCCACTCACAACACAAGTGAGTGTCAAGCCAAGCAGTCGATGGTGGCCTATTACACAACATTTTGTCATTGCTCTTGTACTCCCTGTTCCTTGATCATGGAGGACCTCTAGAGTGAACCCTGCATGCTTTGCCCTCATGAAGAAACTCCCATTATTCCCTCTTCATGAGCAAATCATTTCCCTTTTGCACCATTTCCCCTAAAACTTCTATTTTCCCCAGTTTACAAGGCCGACGCTAATGACCTTTGTCTCCCCTGCGCCGATGTGTAGAGATTAGCGCTATTCCGCATGCCAATCGGTGCGACTGAGCTGTGTTCCAGTCGTGTTGGTCCTATTATGGAAAATTTTTTAAATTAGAGTCGAAGCTTCCAACTCTAGAAGCTCTGTAACGGAAGTCTAGTAAATGGTTTGGCCGGATAGGGTCGAGGATGACAATTTGGGCTCCTTTCCCCTGTAATTATGGAACTACCTCAAGGGATAATTCCTTCTCCCATGAGAAGAGGATCCATATCCCATCCATATTTCCTATATAAACCTCCCTTCTTCCCAAGCACAAGCTAGTTAGAGTGTTGGCTGAGTGTGAGTATACTATTTTGATTAGACAAGCAAGCTATTACTAGTTGTAGCCATCTAGTTGTGTGAGGGAGAAGTGTGTTTGGTTTGGAGTGAAGCCTAAAGGGAAGAGCCTTTAAACTATTGTTGTTTGAAGCTATCATGGAATGCTAGCAGAAGTGTGTGGGAACCTGGTCTTGTCAGAGGAAGACTGCAATGTCAAGACAAATGGTTGTAATCTCTCTTTGATATTAATATATGCAACTATCGATTGATTTCCTACATGTTTTGTAATATTACATATTCGTGTCTTAATGCTTCTTGACTCATTAAGTAGGTTGAATTGCAATTTGTCTATTATTATGTTTGTGTGTTGTTGTTGTTTACTTGTTTCAGGAGCTTGAAGAAGGAAGTGAGAGATTGCTGGAGCAAGCAAGCAAGGACATCATCAAGCAGGATAAGCAACCAAGAGGTAGGCCCTCTTGATTGATTCTAACCTAAGGAAATCTTCCATAGAATGTATCTGTTGTGGCTAGACCCATTATCAGGCTAGAGGAATTTGTTCGTGTCCACACTTATAATTTTACTTCACCACAAATTGGCGACTCCGCTGGGGAGATCCCATCTTTTGTTTGTTTTGGATTTCATGATTTCGTGAGAACTTTGCTAGTTTCACATTTTCCCTTTGGTTCTGTTTCTTTTCTCTTGCTTACTGGCTTAAGTCTAAAATTCATAGTAGCATATATGGTCCCTGTTTTGAATTTTTTTTATTTTTCCTTAGTTCCCTCGAATAGTGTGTTTAATCGGCTGACAATTGCACCGACCAGCACGAATTACAGAGGAACAATCGCGCCGACTAGCCTTTGGCGCTTGTTGTCAGTTAGGCATTCACGCTGATGCCTGTAAGTGAATATTAGGGCCTTACCCCTATCTTGGCCAGTGTGTTCTGCTTTTCTAATTTTGACCCCATAATCCTTTTGGATCATCTTCTCCCTGACTAGAAAGCTTCATTTAGCTTTCTTTGTGTGCTTGCTTGGTGTATCCCACCCTCCGATGTGTTAAGCCTGGCCCTATTTGAAGTTCTTTTTTATTTTTTCTTTGAATCCCTCAATCAGCGCTAGTTGTCAGTTAGGCAGTCACGCCAGTCTCAAGGGGAAGAAAAAATCAGAATTTCGCCCATTCCAGTGCCAGTGTGTCTTGACCCTCAGACTCTTTTCTTCCGCCAGAGGTGACTAGGATGCTTTGTTTGCTTCATTTTAAATTAAATGAGTGAAAGGGTCTCGTTTGTTCTCTCATTTCGAGTGTCTCTTTTCTCTTTCCAAGCATAGATTACATTGCTTGGTTTGTTGATTGAAGCATTTATGTGTTTGGTTTGTTCGATTCAGGGAAGAAGTTGTTTTTAGTTTCTTTTATCATGCTTTGGATTTGATCGATGCTTGTTTGTTCGAAATTGTGAAAACTTTCATTTAAAGTGCTTTATGTGAAAGATTCGTTTTGCATTTCATGAAAAGAAGAACATCATTCTAGTTTACTTAAGCGAAAGTATTGCATTAGTAGCATTATTGGGAAGCTAGAATTGCATCATCATAAGCATTGGAAATGAAATGAAACTTCTTATGTTGTTATAGGAAGATTAAGTGCATTTAGGAGATTTATTAGTGAAAGATTTCATTCTTCGATTGTTGCATTAATTTTGTGTTCTCTATCTCTCAATTAGTGATAACTTTCATCGAAGACAAAGATCTCTTTTCTCATATAGCTGCATGTAGGAGTTTTTTCAGATGATAGTGGTAAGGCCTTGTAATTGAAACCTAATTCAAGATCAATTGTTAAAATTTATTGAATTAACCTAAGGAAGCATTGAAACTTAATGCTCACATTTAGTGGTCTAGGCTAGAGATGTGTTCCGACGTCTTTAAACCTAGCAGTTGTCATTCGCTTCAGCATTAGACAACGCTAGTATGGATTTGTGCTCCCCGTACCATCGAGTATATAACAGGAGACCCCTCTATGCTGCAATCCTTTATCTGTAGGAAGCCCAGTCGGCTGCCTTGTAAACGTGATACACCGAACACAACATTCGGGGAGATTTCCTACCCATACTTCTCGGTTTAGCAGGAGGTATTCTGCAGTTCACGGTTGCCTGGTAATCCTTTTTACCTAGATCATCCTGAGTAGTCATTTGATATTTTTGACTCTTTAAACTTAAAATATCATCCGAGCACTTGTCCTTCGAGCTCGTTTCAAATTGGAAGTGATAGAGTCACCTTTCATCCTTTTCTCAACTCTTAAAATATGAAAAGGCAAAGTTTTGTTTCAGTGTCTTAAAATTAACTACCCACAAAATATTCCTGGTTAAAGTTATCTTCCTTAGTGTTTCTTTAAAAGTAGATTCCAATGGCAACATTACCAGAGTCTACCAGTCAAGTATTCCCCTCAGATGGGAATCCTGGTCCTTTTCCTTCTTTTCGAAATGTTGGTGCTCCTTATATGGCAACGCTGTCCCTCCCTGGGTTAATGATTGGTTTACCTATCTGGTTATTTTTGAGCTCGGTGGTCCTAAGCATCCCGACTCCTGTCCAAATGCCTCCTTCATTTGAATCACGTCAAGATGATTCTAAGGTTGACCCCTCACCTTCTTCCACTATTTCTTCACCCTCTTCTTCTACTTTGCCTGGTGAAAGTTTGAAATCCAGTAACCAAGAGGCTAATAAGAAGAAGAACAAGAAGATGAAGAAGAGAAAGTCAGATAAGCGAGAGGCCAACCATGCAACTGTTACTCCAAATGCACCTCCCATAGACAAACCTTCTGATCCTCCATGAAAGGTAAAATTCCCGTGCAGGCTATGTAAGGGTGACCATCTCCTTCGAGACTATCCTAGCGTTCCCACAGTCTTAGAGGTATGGTCTCAAAATCTGGTTCGACCATCCCCATCAACCTCTGGAGATCATGTCGAAGTTGCATCCTCAGTTAGCGATGGTAAGAAGAAGGGAAAGATTAGATTCCCCTATGGGTTATATGAAGGAGAGCATCTTCTTCACCTTTGTCCTCTTATGAATAAAGCTTCCAAAGTTTTGGAAAACCTTACAGCTCCTCAACCCCAACTTCCTGTTGGTTACCAGAGACTTTCTTCTGACGCTCTCCCGATTGGTAAAGAGATTGACTTGAATTCATCTCTTACCCATCCTACTCTTCTTGAGCGTGACTCTCTTGTGTTTGTTCTCGACCAACCATTGGTCAGAAAGAGTGTCGACTTAGTCCCACCACCAGTTAATCACTCTTTTCCAGAAGAGAGTGGTGATTATACTGCTCATGTTTTTCTCGTCTCCTCGGATTGTCATGAATCGAATAGTGACCCTCCCATCCCAATTGTTCAGGAGAGTCCTTCTCCTATTCCTGTACAACATGGGGGCAATCATATGATGCCCCCACCAAGCAGTTTTGTCATTTCTTTTGATTGGGGTCCATTGACTGCTTTCCGCCTCCCATCTTATGTGCCTTTCCAGATCACAGTACAAGCCTATAATATGGTAGTACATGGCACTATATTATCTGAAGGCGTGTCTGTTAGCATCATGTCTTCTACTACTTGGCAAGTTTTGGGCTACCCACAGATTGTGCCTGTCACTCAGAATCTATTGGTTTTCAATGGAGGAACTAGTCAACCCTTAGGGATCCTTCCGAAGTTCCCTATTACTTTGGGATGAAATACCATCTATATAGACGTGATGGTAGTCCAAATTCCCTTAGATTTCAATCTTCTCCTTGGACGCGACTATGTTAATGTCATGGGAGCTCTTATTTCTTCGCTTTTCCGTGTGGTTTGTTTTCTGCACGAAGGGAGAATTGTGACTGTTGATCAATTGTTGTTCATTGGTCACCAAGCACCTCCTTTGCAACCATCGTCCTCTATTGGCTCTTTTTTGCAAGCAGTACCTTCCCCACCATAGGTCAATTATGTGGCTACCCATTCCGTCTCCACATTTGTTGATGATGACACAGATGGTATAGTACATTATGTACTGGGGGCATTGGAACCTAATCTATCTATCGCACCAAATGACATGTATTCTTCGCAGAGCATGGTTCTTCCATCTAGTGAAGATCTCTTGGGATCCATGTTCTCATATGGTCCATGATCAAGGTCATGAGGAGAGTTCCTTATCTTGTGTCAACCTCATTAAAAAATGAAACAAGGGTCGATGAGGATAGTTCCTGGTCTTGTATCAACCTCGCTGAAAAATGAAACAAGGAGTCATGAGCATAGTTTTTTGTCTTGTGTTAAGCTCGTTAAAAAATGAAACAAGGGTCTCGAGGATAGTTCTTTTACTGTTTCAACCTCGTTTAAAAATGAAGCAACTCCCTTTTCCAAATTGAGTATTTGATTAAGATCTCGTCAAATCCCAATAGAGTCTTTCCAAGATCTTGAAAGTGAACCTTCATTCCGTCCACCTAGTTGATTGAAATGAAGCTTGCGAGCCATGTACCTCGATTTGAGTCATTATGCTAGGGGCATGCGAACTTATTCAAGCATAGTTTTTTGTTTCAAGCTTGTGTAAACATGAAACCGTATCCAAGCAGAGTTCTCCATGGTTCAAGCTTGTGTAAAAATGAACCCATGCCTAATTTACATCTCGTGATTGACGTTTTTATCAGCTAATTTCTGCTAGATGAGCCTTGGTTATTTCATTCCATCGCCACCATCTCTTTGGCCGATATTATGCTTTCACTTGGTTGTTTTTCCTTTCCTGAGGGACCGCAGCGATGAGTGGTTTTAATAGCCAGCCTCTTAAACATTACATGTTTTGAGCAGTTCCTCCATTACCGGAACCAGTTGCTACCCATTATACCACTCATTCCTCCAGGACGAGTCACCTTTAAGCTCTTTTCTGACTCGTAAAAAATGAAAAGATCGTAAATTATTTTTCCCTTTTTGACTCGTTAAGGAGAATAAAAATGGGGGGTTCGCTTTCAAGCTCTTTTCCGACTCTTTAAACACGAAAATATTGTCAATCTCTTATTGTTTTGAACTCTTTAAAGGCTACGAAACGTGGTGCGCCCAGTATAAGTTTACCCCTTTTTCAAGCTAGGAGGCACTATTTACAAAAAAGGTACTCCTTGATGAAAATGGTCAAGCGGTTCTCTCAAGTATTGTTTTCTACCTTTTCAGGCTCGAGATACAGAAATGCATGAAAAGGGACCATGTGGAGTTTTCTTTTACATATCTTTTTCAAACTCTCTAAACATGAAAAATATACTTAGTTACACCTTTGTAGGACTTGTTAAACTATCAAACGACATCGGATTCATCACCATGATGAACACGAGCTTCTCCTTCCTAGGGCCCGTTAAACTTACTAGGTCAGATTCGTCATAAGGATGAACTTACAGTGCAAGCATATGTTATCCCCTTCAAGGTTGCAATTAAAAAATAATTGGGGTACTTGCCAGAAATGGTGGGGGAAAATTTGGAAATCTATCAGTTGTGTCGGCAGCTCACTCTT
The DNA here is from genome assembly GCA_031772625.1 of Pinus tabuliformis. Lineage (NCBI taxonomy): Eukaryota > Viridiplantae > Streptophyta > Pinopsida > Pinales > Pinaceae > Pinus > Pinus tabuliformis. Next base: position 753,306,774 of record CM062807.1, on the reverse strand, counting down.
GAACATGACACTCTTTGCTTCGTGTCGAGTTGGGACATCCTCCTTTTCATCATTGACCTTCCTGGGTTTGGGCCATTCATTTTTGCCTTCCATTTGATCTTTTCCACGTCATTATGACCACCGATCCCATGGATCCAAAAGCTTCCAAACTTCCAGTTGTGTTGCTGATATGTTCAAGAGTTGTCCTTATACAGTTACACTTACTTCTGGTCCTCTGTATCATCCAAAATCATTTTACATCCTCTCGTCTCGTGTCGATGATGTGGGATTCATTATGGCCCTCCTTCAACATGATCATTTTTTGTCGACTTCGATTCATTATCTGGGAAGTTGATCGAGAGACTCCCTTCCAGTACCTTAGAGCTTGCATGCCCTAATGGAAAGTTCTTCGCACTCGATGACAAGTTCACATCATTGGCTTTCGATTGAGTGATTTCATGGGTGTTCGACTTCAGTTCCTATATTCACATTCCGTGAATTGTGTTGATAGTACCTTGAGGTCCATTGCCATTATTGGTGGTTTCTCTCGCGCTTGTTAGCAGTTTACATCATTGACTGGTAATCAAGCGACTTTCTAGCATGTTCAATGTCAACACATCTATTTGCATGCTAGGCTCTGTACTTTGATTGGGTTGTGTTGGAGTGTAAGACACTAGACTTAGATCACAAACGTCCAGGTTACGAAGTGATGTGACATGGTTATCATGATACGCATGTCTCTTTCAAATGGTTGGCTGCGACCAGACCATGAGTTATCATATGTGATCCTTCTCATTATTGGATGGTTGCGACCATACCTTGGTTTCATTATGATCCTCCTTGACGGATGGCTGCGCCCATACCTAGATCCATTTACATGATCATTCTCTAGATGGTTGCGCCCATGCCATGATTCATGTCTCATTTGACAGAGATCTTAGTTTATGTATATGTATATGTACTTTCTTGCAGGTTTTCCAACAGCATACCGAGTTCCCACACACTTGTGCCAGCACTCCATGATAGCTTCAAACAACAATAGTTTAAAGGCTCTTCCCTTTAGGCTTCACTCCAAACCAAACACACTTCTCCCTCACACAACTAGATGGCTACAACTAGTAATAGCTTTCTTGTCTAATCAAAATAGTATACTCACACTCAGCCAACATTCTAACCAGCTTGTGCTTGGGAAGAAAGGAGGTTTATATAAGAAATATGGATGGGAGATGGATCATCTTCTCATGGGAGAAGGACTTATCCCTTGAGGTAGTTCCATCATTATAGGGGAAAGGAGCCCAAACTATCATCCTCGACCCCATCCGGCCAAACCATTTACCAGACTTCCGTTACAGAGCTTCTAGAGCTAGAAGCTTCGGCTCTAATTTAAAAAACTTTCCATAACAAGACTGACGTGACTGGAACACAGCTCAGTCACACCGATCAGTGCGGGGAATAGTGCTAATCTCTGCACATTGGCGCGGGGGAGACAAAGGTCATTAGCACCGGCCTTGTAAACTAGGAAAAACAAAAGTTTTAGGGGAAATGGTGCAAAAGGGAAATGATATGCTCATGAAGAGGGACATAATGGGAGTTTCTTCATGAGGGAAAAGCATGTGGGGTTCACTGTAGAGGTCCTCCAGGATCAAGGAATGGGGAGTACAGGGACAGTGACAAAATGTTGTGTAATAGATTCCCCCTAAAACGTGAAGGCCGAACCAGAGTGAGGTATGAAATGCTTTATAAATCAGTGCAGGGAACCGATCTACCATCGGAAAACCTACAAGCAAGTACAAATAAATATACATAAATTGAGATCTCTACCAAATGATACATGAATCATGGCATGGGTGCAGCCATCTAGAGAATGATCATGTAAATGGATCCAGGTATGCGTGCAGCCATTCGTCAAGGAGGATCATAATGAAACCAAGGTATGGTCGCAGCCATCCAATAATGAGAAGGATCATAAAAGTTTCAGGTGAAAGGAGCCCAAATTGTCATCCTCAACCCCATCCGGCCAAACAATTTACCAGACTTCCGTTACGGAGCTTCTATAGCTGGAAAAGAGCTTGGAAAAGAGTCGTAAAAGAGCTTGAAAGTGAACCCCCCATTTTTATTCTCTTTAACAAATCAAAAAGGGAAAAATATTCGACGATCTTTTCATTTTTTACGAGTCAGAAAAGAGCTTAAAGGTGACTCATCCTGGAGGAAAGAGTGGTATAAAGGGTAGCAACTGGTTCCGGTAATGGAGGAACTGTTCAAAACATGTAATGGTCAAGAGGCTAGCTAATAAAACCACTCATTGCTGGGGTACATCAAGAAAGGAAAAACAACCAAGTGAAAGCATAAGATCGGCCAAAGAGATGGTGGTGATGGAATGATTTACCTCGATTTGAGTCATTATGTTGGGGGCATGCGAACTTATTCAAGCATAGTTTTTTGTTTCAAGCTTGTGTAAACATGAAACCCAATCCAAGCAAAGTTCTCCATGGTTCAAGCTTGTGTAAAAATGAACCCATGCCCAATTTACATCTCGTTATTGCCGTTTTTATCAACTAATTTCTGCTAGATGAGCCTTGGTTGTTTCATTCCATCGCCACCATCTCTTTGGCTGATCTTATGCTTTCACTTGGTTGTTTTCCCTTTCCTGAGGGACCGCAGCGATGAGTGGTTTTTTTAGCCAGCCTCTTGACCATTACATGTTTTGAGCAGTTCCTCCGTTACCGAACCCAGTTGCTACCCTTTATACCACTCGTTCCTCCAGGACGAGTCACCTTTAAGCTCTTTTCTGACTCGTAAAAAATGAAAAGATCGTCGAGTATTTTTCCCTTTTTGACTCGTTAAAGAGAATAAAAATGGGGGGTCCACTTTCAAGCTCTTTTCTGACTCTTTAAACACGAAAATATTGTCGAGCTCTTGTCGTTTTGAACTCGTTAAAGGCTGCAAAACATCGTGCGCCCAGTATAAGTTCACCCCTTTTTCGGGCTGGGAGGCACTATTTACGAAAAAGGTACTCCTTGACTAAAATGGTCAAGCAATTCTCTCAAGTATTGTTTTCTACCTTTTCGGGCTCGAGAGACACAAACGCACAAAAAGGTACCATGTGGATTTTTCTTTTACGTGTCTTTTTCAAACTCTCTAAACATGAAAAAGATACCGAGTTACACCTTTTTCGAACTCGTTAAACTATCAAACGACATCAGATTCGTCACCATGATGAACACGAACTTCTTCTTCCTAGGGTTCATTAAACTTACTAGGTCGGATTCATCCTAAGGATGATATTATAGTGCAAGCATATGTTATCCCCTTCAAGCTTTCAATTAAAAAATAATTGGGTACTTGCTAGAAATGGTGGGGGGAAATTTGGAAATCTATCAGTCGTGTCGGCAGCTCACTCTTGAACATGACACTCTTTGCTTCGTGTCGGGTTGGGACATCCTCCTTTTCATCGTTGACCTTCCTAGGTTTGGGCCGTTCATTTTTTCCTTCCATTTGATCTCTACCATGTCATTATGACCATCGAACTCATGGATCCAAAAGCTGCCAAACTTCCAATTGTGTCGTCGATATGTTCAAGCGTTGTCCTTCTATAGTTACACTTACTTCTGATCCTCTGTATCATCCAGAATCATTTTACATCCTCTCGTTTCGCGTCAGTGATATGGGATTCATTATGGCCCTCCTTCAACACAATCACTTTCCATCGACTTTGACTCATTATGCGGGAAGTTGACCGAGAGACTCCCTTCCAGTACCTTAGAGCTTACCTACCCTAATGGCAAGTTATTCGCACTCGATGACAAGTTCACATCATTGGCTTTCAATCGAGTGATTTCACGGGTGTTCGACTTCAATTCCTATATTCACATTTCGTGAATTGTGCTGATAGTACCTTGAGAGCCATTGTCATTATTGGTGGTTTCTCTCACACTTGTTAACAATTTACATCATTCACTGGTAATCAAGCGACTTTCTAGCATGTTCGACGTCAACACATCTATTTGCATGCTAGGATCTGTACTTTGATCGGGTCGTGTTGGAGCGCAAGACCATGGACTCAGATCACAAAAGTCTAGGTTGTGAAGCAATGTGACATGGTTATGATGATATGCATGTCTCTTTCAGATGGTTGGCTGCAACCAGACCATGAGTTATCATATGTGATCCTTCTCATTATTGGATGGTTGCGACCATACATGGATCCATTTACATGATCATTCTCTGGATGGCTGCGCCCATTCCATGATTCATGTATCATTTGACAGAGATCTCAGTTTATGTATATGTATTTGTACTTGCTTGCAGGTTTTTCGATGGCAGACCGGTTCCCCGCACTGATTTATAAAGCATTTCATCCCTCACTATGGTTCGGCCTTCACGCTTTAGGGGGCATCTGTTACACAACATTTTGTCACTATTTGTGTACTCCTTGTTCCTTGATCCTGGAGGACCTCTACAGTGAACCCTCCATGCTTTGCCCTCATGAAGAAACTTCCATTATGACCCTCTTCATGAGTAGATCATTTCCCTTTTGCACCATTTCCCCTGAAACCTCTGTTTTTCCCAGTTTACAAGGGTAGCACTAATGACCTTTGTCTCCCTTGCGCCGATGTGCAGAGATTAGCACTATTCCCCGCGCTGACTAGTGCGACTGAGCTGTGTTCCAATCGTGTCGTTCCTGTTATGGAAATTTTTTTAAATTAGAGCCGAAGCTTCCAGCTTTAGAAGCTCTGTAACAGAAGTCTGGTAAATGGTTTGGCTGGATGGGGTCGAGGATGACAGTTTGGGCTCCTTTCCCCTATAATGATGGAACTACCTCAATGGATAAGTCCTTCTCCCATGAGAAGAGGATCCATATCCCATCCATATTTCCTATATAAACCTCCCTTCTTCCCAAGCACAAGCTGGTTAGAGTGTTGGTTGAGTGTGAGTATACTATTTTGATTAGACAAGCAAGCTATTACTAGTTGTAGCCATATAGTTGTGTGAGGGAGAAGTGTGTTTGGTTTGAAGTGAAGCCTAAAGGGAAGAGCCTTTAAACTATTATTGTTTGAAGCTATCATGGAGTGCTAGCAGAAGTGTGTGGGAACCCGATCTTGTCAAAGGAAGACTGTGACGTCAAGATGAATGGTTGTAATCTCTCTTTGACATTAATATATGCAAATATCGATAGATTTCCTACATGTTTTGTAATATTACATATTCGTTTCTTAATGCTTCTTGACTCATTAAGTAGGTTGAATTGAAATTTGTCTATTATTATGTTTGTGTGTTGTTGTTGTTTACTTGTTTCAGGAGCTTGAAGAAGGAAGCAAGAGATTGCTGGAGCGAGCAAGCGAGGACATCATCAAGCAGGATAAGCAACCAAGAGGTAGGCCCTCTTGATTGATTCTAACCTAAGGAAATATTCCATAGAATGTATCTATTGTGGCTAGACCCATTATCGGGCTAGAGGAATTCGTTCGTGTCCGCACTTATAATTTTACTTCACCACATGGCCGAGTTGAATGCTTCAGAATCATATGCATGTTCCGACCCTGAGTCAGAACCCAACAAGAGGAATAACAAAGAAAAGAAGATTATTGATTCGGATCCCAGTTCCATTGATTCGGATCCCAGCCCGAAGATCCAAAGGAGGGGAAGTGCATTTTCCACTCACAAATGTGGGTGAAGGGTTCACCGTTGCAATTCATTGTCAATGGTGGCATCCAAAAGAACCTCACTTTAGAAGAGTTCGTGATGCGGTTGGGCCTACTGACCATACCACACCCACAACCATACAACATCAGGTCACTTCACCAAGGACGAGATCTTTGAATCAGCCAGCAATCTCACCTTCCCTACAGCATCAAGCCCTTCACAGATGAAGTATTGTGTGATGTTTCTCCTCTCAATGTTTGTGATGTATTATTAGGACAACCATACTTATGGAAGTGACATGTTATATATGAGTCTAGACCTCGCTCTGTGATTATTTCTTTGGGTAATACGTTATATAGGATACCAGAGGTAGCCCCACCTACCGCCACCTCTTTGATCTCTGCTAAGAAATGCAGTAAGATCATCTCCCAGACTAGGAAATTTATTTTCTTTCTGGTTCGCTCTCAAAGTAAGGGGAATATCGTAGCCACATCCATGGCCCCCAGGAAGGGTTCCTCCACGCAGCAGAAGCAGGTGGATATAGTCATGAAAGAATACAGGGACATCTTCTCCTCACCCATAGGGGTACCATTTCACTGTCAGGTCAAGCATTCGTTCGATCTGACTCCTGGAGCACCTCTACCCAACAGGCCAATATATCATCGCTCCATTATGGAAAATGCCAAGTAAAAGCAGCGACATGATCAACATCGGGTGCCACACAAGTTTCAGGTGGGCGACAAATTCGGTTACATTTGCAGAATGAGAGCCTTACAAGAGCCCACCGCAAGCTTCAACTGCTCCAATATGGGCCATACACCATCACCAAGGGTGTTGGTTACAATGACTTCGAGCTCAGCATCCCACTGTTCCTTGGTCTACACCTAGTGTTCAATGTAGATCGCCTTCGCCCATACTCTCCACCATTGTTGGACACATCTGACATTGCAAAATAGTTCACACCAATAGAACTCAACCCAGACTACATGGAACAGGCCACAATTGATTAGATCATGGACACACAGATCAAGAATACTCGGCAACAGAGGATATAGCTATATCGAGTTATCAAAGCAGGCCAACTCCTTCACCAGGGCAAGTAGTTCACCAGGGACCAGGTTCAACAGAAATTTCCTCACCTCATGGAGGCTCTGCACGCAATGGCGGCCACTGATTCCTAAGGGGGAGGAATGATCTAGGTGGATATTGGTGGTCACCTGCCTATTCCACCTAGACCCCCCAGTCATTTTCATTTGTTTCCTTAATTGTAGCATAGTTTACTATTTTTGGCAGGTTTTTTGGGTCCTAAACTTCCAAAGCCGTTTTGAGGCCCTAAACGACATTTTTTGGCAAAATTTATCAATGATTGCTATAGCAACCATGTTAGTAGCCATAGTCCTCAGAGAGATCTTTCCAACGAGGTATCATACGCATCAAATGAAGATAATATGACCAAGTTATGACCCCGGAAATTTTCCTGCCCAACTAACCCCAACGAGGCCTATAAACTCTTGGTGTTACATCTCCTTGGGTTAGGGTTTTGGTTATTTAGGGTTTTCTCTTATTGTTAAATAATAAAAAATCCCTTGAGCCTCATTGTAACTCAGTTGAGAGGCATGTAGCCACCACATCTCTTCTCAAAGATAAGCTACCATCGTCCGAGCTAGTCTTATTTCCATTATGTTTGTAAGCATACTTCAATATTTTTCTATTAATGAAATGAAGTGTTATTTCTGTTGCATCTTTGTATTTATGGTTATATATGTAATTTGTCACGTTATTGTTTAAATCCGGATCAGTAACTCTAGTTAAGAGTTGATGTAGTCAAAATTAACTACTAGTAGGCTATCAAGTTATGTTATAACTGGGCCACTAGGAGTAAGAGGCATTTCATTCTTTCGAGAGCATTTTGTTCCATAGCCGAGCAAAGATAGCCAGGAGAGGTAGGAGGTAGAGCACATAGAGAGGATATATGCACTGTAACAACCCACGGGCCACAGGCATTACTTCTTTGTACCTACAACCATATTTCCAAATAGAAAAGGAGAGCAAAGCGGCCTCACCTTCCAGCTGGGTTTTCTCCTGAAAGGGTTTCCCAGAGAGCATATCTTGTGTCTTATGTGTGTGTGAGCTTATTTTGTCGTTTTCTACTTTTCTGCATAATTTATATTCACGTGCATGCACTAATTACGGTCGAATCCACATATCTTAAAGTTTAATAAACTGTAATAGTGTAGAATTTTTAGAGTTTTAATATAATATTATTAGATATGTTGTGACAAACTGTCCAATGGAATATCCACGGTAGTTTACGAATCATATTCCTTTTATATATCTAAATTTTATATATTTATTATAGTATTACATTTTTACTATAACTGTTTATGAATATATAAATTTATATAATTTAAGTGTGTATGGTATAAATAAAATATGAACATATATATTTTCAAAAATAATAAATGATCATCAAAATTAAAGAAAAAACTTATTTTAATTTGCATATGGTTCTTTTATATATTTAACTTTTATATTTTATTGAGATATTATATTTTTATTATAATTGTTTATAAATAGATAAATATATATAATTTAAGTGTGTATGGTGTAAATAAAAAAATTAGTATATCAAAATTATGAAAATAAAAATAAACAAATAGAAATAAGAAATATTATTAAAAAAAGGTCATGTTTTATGTAAATTAACAATATAACTACCAACACTTTTCCTAAATCTAACTTAACCTATATTGGGCTCTCTCTCATTGTCAAGTTTGACATCCACGCCGCTAGGCTAGGGAACCTGGATTTTTTAATTTTAAAGTTAGTAGGTATTAGCCTCTATGATTTTATTTTTTTTAGATTGTTATTATGAGTCTCTCTGAATTTCTTGTGATTTCATAACAAACTTGAACTGATTTCATGTTTGGCTTGATATTTACTAACCTCATAAAATAAATCGCCCAAGAATGAAATTCAATGAACTTCAAATTAAATCATTTTTTTCACAAAATTTGATGACTTAGGCCTATGATGAAGAATGTGGGAATCTTTTTAGGTCATTTGGTTCATTACCCACGGGCCATAGGCATCACTTCTTTGTACCTGCAACCATATTTCCAGAAGCCTACAAAATAAATCTATGTAAAAGAGGGAGTAGGTGCTTTCCTTTACAGCACAACAAAACTCATGGTTTTCTCTTTTATTGGTTTCCATTTATATCTGGTGTTTAAAAATGTTTCTAGTGTGTTCACCTTTGAATTTTCCAAGACAAACATTACTAACTCCAAAAATGTTGCATTCTATTAGGAAAATCATTAATATATGAAAGGAGATGGAGACTATTGGAATTCATATTCTAATATCTTTTCATTTTCTCATTTTTGTATTTACAATGTTTACAATATTTCTCAATCTCTAAATATTAGGTGTCAAAATTACCCCCTTAACCTAAAGGGATGTTGGTAAGTCCAAACATCATTCTAAAGCTTTCAGAGTTTTCACTTCCAAGCGCTTTTGTGAAGATGTCTACAATTTGCGCGTTTATGGAACAATGGCATAGGTGATTAGTCTTGGCCTCAACATGATGTCGAATTTGAATGATATTTTGTATTAATATGCTTGGTTTGATCATGGAACTTTGGATTCTTTGCAAATTTTATTGTAGAGTAACGTCACTCAAAAGAGGAGTCAAATGCACTTGTTTCTCTTACAAATATTTAAGAATTTTCTTGAGCTACACAATTTCCTTTATTGCATCTGCAGTTGCCACATGTTCTGCCTCTGTTGTGGAATCTACTGGAACTAACTGTGACCTCCAGAAGACAGCTCTTGATCAGAGAATCATAACATAACATGAAGCAGATACTCCATTTTCTTTATCCCCATCGAAGTTTGTATTAGAGTATCCAATTAAGCTGAAGTCATCCACCTGTGTATACTTGATTTCCCTTCAAGTACCTTAGAACTCTTTTTTTAGGAGACCAATGACGCTAACAAGGATTTTTCATAAAACTGGAAAGGATTTCGACAACAAATTAAATGTTTGGTTAAGTAGTAATGAGGTAAGTAAGACTTCTTATGAGTTGTTTGTACGTTGTTGCATCCTCAAATTCATTTCCTTCTTTGGATGTGAATTTTAAATTTTGTTCCATTAGAGTGGTTGAAGGATTATAATCAGTCATGCCAATTTTGTTCAACAAATCTTTAATGTACTTATTTTGATAGAGGAATATGAACTTCTGATGATGGGTTACTTCAATACCCAGAAAGTAGTGAACATATCCGAAATTTATCATCTCAAAACATTTCCTCAATTATTTATTTAAGGATGCAATGTGATTTTCAGTGTTCCCTGTCATTAGTAGATCATCTACATACACCACAATAAATACAACATTCTTTCCAATTTTCAAGACAAATAAGGTTGCATCATCAAGATCGTAGTGTTTGAAATTTAGTTTTAGAAGATTCTTAGTCAATTTCTCATACTAGGCTCGCAGTGCTTGTTTGAGGCCATACAAGGATTTGATAATTTTTCATACTTTGTGCTCTTTTCTCTTCACAAGAATTACTTATGGTTGAGACATAAAAAAAATTATTTCAAATCTCCATTAAAGAAATCACTTTTTACATCCATTTGATAGACTTTGCATCCATTCAAATATGTCAAGGCAAAGAGAGAATGGATTGTAGGTTTTAACCCTGTACAGAAATTACGTGCATACGAATTCTAAAAACAGAAAATAAACAATGGAAAGAACATGTTAGTGTCAGTCTTTCCAGCCTTCCTCCAGTGATCAAATATGCTCTTACAAAGTGGTCTCAGAGTGTCAAGGTCAAATTTTGTCATTTCAAAGAGTTTTCAAGCAAAATTTGGTCACTAGGCATTAGGTCTAGGGTTTGCCCAAATGTCAGTCCATGTCACCATTCAGCCGAGTTTATCATCATTCAGAGGGTTGTCATTATCATGTCAGTGTCTAATGAGTCATTTTACATCTTGTCCATGCTTCAGTTGCGCCTAGGTAAGGTCATTTCCCTCTCCTAGGGTTTTGAAAGCTAATTTCTCTTGGATGGTCAAAACACCGGCAAAACTTGTATCCAGATGTTCATACACCTTCCCCTATCCTTCATGTACCTTATCAAACACTTCCCATCCCTTAGATCCGCCAAATTCCTCATTTTTTCACAAACCCTAGTTTTTAGCTACAACTTGGCAATTTTCTAGGTTGGGCCTGTGTTTTGCCCTTTTGGACCCCTTCCCCTCACTCAATCTCTGAGATTCCACTTTCCCCTGCTTCCTAACATCCCTCCCCACTCCCAAAAATTTACCCAAGAATTTAGAAGCCCCATATCCCCTTCATTTCGCTTCATTTCGGCAAAATCCCTTGTTCCACACATCGGGAAAAGTTTCACTCAAATGATGTTTTAGAGTAATAAAAGATGAATTTTTGGAAACTGAGAGAGGTTTTTCTCCATAACATGCCAAAGAAGAAAAACCTCCTTCACTTTTTGCACAAGTGTCATGGTTTAAGAGAAATGTCAAGAATACCGTTGCCCCAGGAGAATCAAAGACACCTCTGAAGTGACCTTGGGAAAATCAAGTTTTCTCCTAGCTTGGTTGGCCAAATGATTTTCTTGATGAGTAAAATGATAACTAGACTCAAAGACCTTTCCAATGAGCTATCATGCGCCCAATTCCGACATCGGGAAGGCCTCCAAAAGCCTCCTGCAAAAGCGCGACCTGTTGAGAGGTGCGCGACCCGTTGAGAACCCTTCTGCAGTTCAAATTTTGAACTGGCGCGACCCGTTGGGAGGGGCGCGACCCGTTGAGCTGTAAGCTACAAATTCACTTCAAACTCACTCAAATCTTCTTCAAATTTGCAAATTGGGTTGAGGTAGGCTCTCTACAAATTGTTTTGTTGGTTGATGATGAATGATTGACCTCCATACTTGTTTTAAAGCCTCCAAAGATGCAAGTGAAAAAATCATTCAGTGGTTGCTTGTTGATGTTTGAAATTTGCTAGGGTTTTATGTGGTTTCAAGAAACTTCCCTTTGCACATTGTTTTTCCCTTCCCTTATCACTTACATGTTCATTTGCCCCTATTTTCCCATGCCATGTTGAAAATAAAAGTGCAGGCCATCCCTTGTCCCTAGTCACCAAAAATCAAAAACCCTACCCCCTCCTAAAACAGCAAAACTGTAAACCCTAGCTGGCCTCACTATAAGCATATTGTAAACAAGAAAAGTTGATGAAATTGCAAAGGACATTGTGGACAAACTTCCCAAAACAATCCCCATGATTTTCCCTTTGTCCACACATGTATTTCCCTTATTTCCCATATCCCTGCTATGCAAAAACAAAAAACAAAAAATCCCTGCATATATACATTCAGATCTTCATGAGATTATCAGGCAGAGAGAGGCGGAGAACCGCTTGTTGCAGCAGAAGCTTGACATGGCTCAATGGACTATCAACTATCTTGAGCAGCGCAACAAGCAATTAGAGATATGAGAAAGTCCTTGATGAGCTATGGAGGATTCGAGGAGACCGAATCTTGAAAAGAAGGAGGCCCGGTGACCTATTGCTTGCGGAACGAGAGCCCATGCTTATCCAGGTGAATGCACACTTAGAGAGGTTGTTGGCTAAGGCCAACCAAGACAAGAGGCTGCTAAGAAACATGAAGAATCATTATTGGGCGAGGATGCATGTGTGCAAGGCTAAAATGAAAGTTTTTCAAAGGAGGTTGACCGAGGCACTAAAACGGAGAAGAAGGCCAAATCCCCTCCGTATCTTGGCTGAGGCTTCACTCAAGGATCATGGCACCCACTAGCCTAGCCACAGCCCAAATCCCAAAAAATTTTGAGAATTTTGGGTAATTTTGGTATTTTTTGGAAATTTACAGGTTTTGGCCTCTCAACGGGTCTCACCCCCGGTGAGACCCTTTGTCATCGTAGCTCCGTTTTGCAAAAACTCAGCATTTTTGGATTTTTCATGCAAAGTTACATATGCCCATGCATTACCTTGAGTTTTCATGGAGTTTTGGGCCTCCAAAAAGTCAAAATACAGCCAAATTTTGACTTTATGCCCCTTTTTTGAGCTGCAGAAGTAGTCTTGGGAGAATTGACTTTTGACTAGGAAAATGACTTCCAAATCCAAAAATTCTAGTTGGGTTGGAAAGTAGACTCAGAGACCTTTCCAACGAGCTATTCTGTACCTCATTCTGACACCGAGAAGGCCTCCAAACAGGGCTCCAAAGTGCGCGACCCGTTGAGGAAGATGTGCGCGACCCGTTGAGGGAACTTTGCCATATTTGACCAGTTCAGCTCAGAAATTGCAGTTTAGCTCCAGTTTGACTTTCTGAGGTCGATGGTGGTCCTCTTGACTGTACTTATGGCACTTTTTGGATACTTTTACTCTTGTTTAACTCTTCTAGAAGATTCTTGCATGTAAAAGGGTAAAAATTGAATGTATGAACTGGTTTCCAAGTTTATAGAGGCAAGTTGTTTTGACTGCCTATTTTGTAGTGCTTAGTTTAGAAGTGGTTCAAACAACTCCTAGGATAGTGAGCTCGACCCATGGAGGCAGGGAAAGAGGTTAGATCATCTATATTATGTACTTTCTTGCTCATTTTCATGGTTGGACTCTTGAGGGAGAAGCTATCATTGTATATTTTCACTTGTATATCTGCAATTTTTGGCTAAGGAAGACCAGGGTTTTGCAGTCATCTTTGGGATTCTTGTGGACTCATTGTGTTGATGGTGTGTCTCTTCATGTTAATGTAAGCTTTGTTATGTGATTCATTTCCTTTCTATACTGCTGCATATTAAACAAATGAAGTGATAAAGTTAGAATTCATGCTTGCCATGCTCTGCTTTCAAATTTGTTTAATTTCTATGTTTTCTACTGTCTAAAGAGAATTCAAATCCATTGTTTGCTCTCTTTAGCCTTCTTATCTCTCTTCCTGATCATCCACTTCAGCTAAAGACATCTACACAAGCTCCTACCTTGCCCCAAAGACCCCCCTGCAGAAACTGTGTCAAATCCCCGCACCCTAAATTGCAGCTCCTCAATTTGCCACCAAAAACCCCCAAATCAACCTTTTAATTAGTTTACTAGCCTAATATCAGTGTTACTTTTGATTGGTCATCTCATCTCATTGAAGATTTGCCGAGATAGACCGGAGAGAGCCTTCTCCTGCCCCGTAGGGCTAGCTACGAGGCTGAATGGTTTGATGTAGCTTTGAGATTTGCCTTTTCAGCCTGAGGTGAAATTTCAAACGCTAACATACTGGCGACCATACTGGGGAGAACAAACTTGTTTGTGGGTTGATGTGTTTGTTTCATAAGTCTTAGACGGAGCCTGAAGTTACGCCAGGTAGCCTTCGAAAACGCTCTTGTTTTACATCAGCGTTAGTAGATAAACGCTGCTTCAATCCATCTCCGTGAGCTTGTGAATACAGCACTTCATTTGCATTTTACCCCAGTACGTATATCAAGTTCAGATCTGATGGTTGATGGTGGACAACGATCAGACACTTGAAAGGCTAAAATCATTCACTTGGCGACTCCAAAATCAGTTTTGAAGATCAGATCCAAAGACTCCACTGGAGGATGATCCCGACCAGCAGAAACATGAAAGGAGAATATGGCAAAATCAGGTATTCAAGTTGGAATTTCATCCAAGACATTTTGTTCTTTGTCATAAATTATTTCTTCTCTTTTCCCAAGAATGTCAAGAAGGCTTTGCAAAGTATATTATGCTTGAGAAAAGATCCTCGGCCTGTCGTTGATTCTTTCCCTTTGAAGATTGTGAATACCAAAGATTTGCATGCTTTTGAGCTTGATCAAGATCCTTTTTCCGAATTTTATGATGAACCTCAAGTGACCAAAACTAATTCTATACCTGCTGTACATACCCCTATACCTTGTAAAATTCCAGATCGGTATAAACCTCTTGTTTTACCTTCTGTTCTTCATGCTTTCCCCAAAAACTATGATCTATACTTGCCGCTGTTTGATGGTGAATGTAAGAATGTCAACGCTGAACAACATGTCCAGAATTTTGAGAATTTTCTAGATCTTTTTGAAGTTGATGAAGAAGATGTTAGTATAAGGCTTTTCGCTCTTTCTTTGCAAGCCAAAGTGAAGAGTTGGTTCAAAGCCCTGCCTGATGCGAGCATCTCAGATTTCCAGCAGTTCGTTAAAGTTTTTCTCGATAGGTGGATGATCGGGAAAAACCTTTTCTTGATTGTAGAAGAGTATAACCAGTTGAAAAGATTGTCAGGGGAGACAGTACAACAGTTTTCGGCCAGATTTAATCAAGTTTATTATTCAATGCCAGTTGATATAAGACCTTCTCCTAGATCTGCTCTCTTGCACTATCCGGGTGCCTTTGATCCGGAGATGGAGTTTCAGCTGAGAGAAAGGGATATTGCAACACTTCACGAGATGCAAAACAGTGCAGTAAGTGTAGAGGCGCCTCTGCTGATCCGACGGGCAAGGATGAAGGAAGAAGAGATGAAAAACATAGATCTGGCCGAGTCAACATCTCTAGAGGTAAAGCTTGACATTTTGGTAAGTGCAGTGGAAAAGATGATGGACAAGATCAACTCAAGGAATGATTATGATGTTCATGGCACGCTTATTGAAGAAGAACAAGTTGCTGATCCAAAACATTTTGTTTCTTATCCTAGTTGTCATAGATCTGATAATGATTGTCTTGTAGATCACCTTGGCGAAGAGAGATCTATTGATATGACCTGCATGCTTGATGATGTTTTTTATACCAATGATTTGCCTCGGTTTGATCAGTATGATGATGATTATGTTCTCCAAACAAACGCTAATCTTGCAGACGAACCAGCAGCTAGTTTGTGGGAGGAAAAAGTTCATTTTCAGCAGCTTGAATACAACGTTCAGCCATCACATATCAGCTATGAAATCGATGAGGAAAGTGCAGCAAATTTTGAAATAAGTGAAGGATCTTTACCTTTTTGTTTTGATTCATGTCAGTTCATTAAAGACAACTTCCATGAAATTAGAAATCAGCTGTCAACAAGTCCTGATCTAGACCATCTTGAAGGCGATAAAAACCTTGTTCAAGACTTCTCATATTCAGATTTGCAGCCCCCAAATGCCATTGGTTGTTAAGTTGCAGATGAAGGCATGGAAGTTGACATATTTGATCAAATGATACAAGAAGGTTCCCTACCTTTTTGTTTTGAATCATTTCAGTTTTTGAAGGATAGATTGCATAGTAAATCTTCAAATGAACAGCCTATAACAAATCAGCAATCTCTCAGTGTTAATGTTGAGGACGAGACAAATAACAAAATTCTTGAGCAGCCTGTAGCATTAGATTTGCAGCTACCAAATGAAATTGAAAGGCAGATTACAGATGAAGCTGTGGCAGCCGAAATACATGATTTGATGATACAGGAAGATTCTATACCCTTTTGTTTTGAAGCATTTCAGTTTATAAGGCAGAATCTTCATAAAATCTCTCAAGAAAAAGATGAACAGCTAGAAGGATGTCATACATTTTCAATGGATACATTGCAGCAGTCTTTTCAAGTTTTTCATGATCCAATAGTTGATGTTTTGGATGAGGTTTGTAGTCAAAGTTGTAGTCAAAGTCTTTCTCCATTAACTACATGTGAGCTTGAAACATGCGCTGATATGAATTTGATCCGGCAGCCAGTTCCTTTGTCATTTTCAGCAGAGGTCTCATCACAAGGCTCAGATCAAAGTTTGCATTCATGGTATGAGGAAAAGATAAGTAATCCATTGGATGAGCTAAGTTCCAGTGTGCTTGAATTTCAAGATCCTTATGCAGTGTTTTTGGAGGCAGATAGAGAATTCATATCATTCAATGGGTCTGTTTCTAAGTTGTCATGGGAGTTGCCTTTCAGTAGTTCTCTCTTGTTGGTCATAAGTGAGAACTTGCGGAGATTTCAAACAACAGATGAGATACTTACTTGGTTGCATTGGTTGTTTCATTTCACTTGATCAGGTGATGTATGAAACTGTTAGAGTAGGTTGTGATGAATAAGCTCCACTTTGAGCATCATTTTCAGTTGGTCGATTGTGTTTAAGTATCGAGTCAGTTTTTAGTTGAGTGAGAGTCAATTTGTGTTGTCAACTCATCAGTTTTTAGTCATGCATTTCAGCTTGAGTTTTTGACTCCATTGCCCAATAATTGAAAGCACTGGTCTGCTCTCCCAGAGGTCTGAGGTTCTTGGCACCTCCATGGAGCTACCATCCCCATTGGAGCCAATGTTAGTGTTAGTCTTTCCAGCCTTCCTCCAGTGATCAAATATGCTCTTACAAAGTGGTCTCAGAGTGTCAAGGTCAAATTTTGTCATTTCAAAGAGTTTTCAAGCAAAATTTGGTCACTAGGCATTAGGTCTAGGGTTTGCCCAAATGTCAGTCCATGTCACCATTCAGCCAAGTTTATCATCATTCAGAGGGTTTTCATTATCATGTCAGTGTCTAATGAGTCATTTTACATCTTGTCCATGCTTCAGTTGGGCCTAGGTAAGGTCATTTCCCTCTCCTAGGGTTTTGAAAGCTAATTTATCTTGGATGGTCAAAACACCGGCAAAACTTGTATCCAGATGTTCATACACCTTCCCCTATCCTTCATGTACCTTATCAAACACTTCCCATCCCTTAGATCCGCCAAATTCCTCATTTTTTCACAAACCCTAGTTTCTAGCTACAACTTGGCAATTTTCTAGGTTGGGCCTGTGTTTTGCCCTTTTGGACCCCTTCCCCTCACTCAATCTCTGAGATTCCACTTTCCCCTGCTTCCTAACATCCCTCCCCACTCCCAAAAATTTCCCCAAGAATTTAGAAGCCCCATATCCCCTTCATTTCGCTTCATTTCGGCAAAATCCCTTGTTCCACACATCGGGACAAGTTTCACTCAAATGATGTTTCAGAGTAATAAAAGATGAATTTCGGAAACTGAGAGAGGTTTTTGTCCAGAACATGCCAAATAAGAAAAACCTCCTTCACTTTTTGCACAGGTGTCATGGTTTAAGAGAAATGTCAAGAATACCGTTGCCCCAGGAGAATCAAAGACACCTCTGAAGTGACCTTGGGAAAATCAAGTTTTCTCCTAGCTTGGTTGGCCAAATGATTTTCTTGATGGGTAAAATGATAACTAGACTCAAAGACCTTTCCAACGAGCTATCATGCACCCAATTCTGACATCAGGAAGGCCTCCAAAAGCCTCCTGCAAAAGCGCGACCTGTTGAGAGGTGCGCGACCCGTTGGGAGGGGCGTGACCCGTTGAGCTGTAAGCTACAAATTCACTTCAAACTCACTCAAATCTTCTTCAAATTTGAAAATTGGGTTGAGGTAGGCTCTCTACAAATTGTTTTGTTGGTTGATGATGAATGATTGACCTCCATACTTGTTTTAAAGCCTCCAAAGATGCAAGTGAAAAAATCATTCAGTGGCTGCTTGTTGATGTTTGAAATTTGCTAGGGTTTTATGTGGTTTCAAGAAACTTCCCTTTGCACATTGTTTTTCCCTTCCCTTATCACTTACATGTTCATTTGCCCCTATTTTCCCATGCCATGTTGAAAATAAAAGTGCAGGCCATCCCTTGTCCCTAGTCACCAAAAATCAAAAACCCTACCCCCTCCTAAAACAGCAAAACTGTAAACCCTAGCTGGCCTCACTATAAGCATATTGTAAACAAGAAAAGTTGATGAAATTGCAAAGGACATTGTGGACAAACTTCCCAAAACAATCCCCATGATTTTCCCTTTGTCCACACATGTATTTCCCTTATTTCCCATATCCCTGCTATGCAAAAACAAAAAACAAAAAATCCCTGCATATATACATTCAGATCTTCATGAGATTATCAGGCAGAGAGAGGCGGAGAACCGCTTGTTGCAGCAGAAGCTTGACATGGCTCAATGGACTATCAACTATCTTGAGCAGCGCAACAAGCAATTAGAGATATGAGAAAGTCCTTGATGAGCTATGGAGGATTCGAGGAGACCGAATCTTGAAAAGAAGGAGGCCCGGTGACCTATTGCTTGCGGAACGAGAGCCCATGCTTATCCAAGTGAATGCACACTTAGAGAGGCTGTTGGCTAAGGCCAACCAAGACAAGAGGCTGCTAAGAAACATGAAGAATCATTATTGGGCGAGGATGCATGTGTGCAAGGCTAAAATGAAAGTTTTTCAAAGGAGGTTGACCGAGGCACTAAAACGGAGAAGAAGGCCAAATCCCCTCTGTATCTTGGCTGAGGCTTCACTCAAGGATCATGGCACCCACTAGCCTAGCCACAGCCCAAATCCCAAAAAATTTTGAGAATTTTGGGTAATTTTGGTATTTTTTGGAAATTTACAGGTTTTGGCCTCTCAACGGGTCTCACCCCCGGTGAGACCCTTTGTCATCGTAGCTCCGTTTTGCAAAAACTTAGCATTTTTGGATTTTTCATGCAAATTTACATATGCCCATGCATTACCTTGAGTTTTCATGGAGTTTTGGGCCTCCAAAAAGTCAAAATACAGCCAAATTTTGACTTTCTGCCCCTTTTTTGAGCTGCAGAAGTAGTCTTGGGAGAATTGACTTTTGACTGGGCAAATGACTTCCAAATCCAAAAATTCTAGTTGGGTTGGAAAGTAGACTCAGAGACCTTTCCAACGAGCTATCTTGCACCTCATTCTGACACCGGGAAGGCCTCCAAACAGGGCTCCAAAGTGCGCGACCCGTTGAGGAAGATGTGCGCGACCCGTTGAGGGAACTTTGCCATATTTGACCAGTTCAGCTCAGAAATTGCAGTTTAGCTCCAGTTTGACTTTCTGAGGTCGATGGTGGTCCTCTTGACTGTACTTGTGGCACTTTTTGGATACTTTTACTCTTGTTTAACTCTTCTAGAAGATTCTTTCATGTAAAAGGGTAAAAATTGAATGTATGAACTGGTTTCCAAGTTTATAGAGGCAAGTTGTTTTGACTGCCTATTTTGTAGTGCTTAGTTTAGAAGTGGTTCAAACAGCTCCTAGGATAGTGAGCTCGACCCATAGAGGCAGGGAAAGAGGTTAGATCATATATATTATGTACTTTCTTGCTCATTTTCATGGTTGGACTCTTGAGGGAGAAGCTATCATTGTATATTTTCACTTGTATATCTGCAATTTTTGGCTAAGGTAGACCAGGGTTTTGCAGTCATCTTTGGGATTCTTGTGGACTCATTGTGTTGATGGTGTGTCTCTTCATGTTAATGTAAGCTTTGTTATGTGATTCATTTCCTTTCTATACTGCTGCATATTAAACAAATGAAGTGATAAAGTTAGAATTCATGCTTGCCATGCTCTGCTTTCAAATTTGTTTAATTTCTATGTTTTCTACTGTCTAAAGAGAATTCAAATCCATTGTTTGCTCTCTTTAGCCTTCTTATCTCTCTTCCTGATCATCCACTTCAGCTAAAGACATCTACACAAGCTCCTACCTTGCCCCAAAGACCCCCCTGCAGAAACTGTGTCAAATCCCCGCACCCTAAATTGCAGCTCCTCAATTTGCCACCAAAAACCCCCAAATCAACCTTTTAATCAGTTTACTAGCCTAATATCAGTGTTACTTTTGATTGGTCATCTCATCTCATTGAAGATTTGCCGAGATAGACCGGAGAGAGCCTTCTCCTGCCCCGTAGGGCTAGCTACGAGGCTGAATGGTTTGATGTAGCTTTGAGATTTGCCTTTTCAGCCTGAGGTGAAATTTCAAACGCTAACAGAACATAAAACATAAATTAGATATATAGATATATTTTCCACTGGATCCAAAAACCGGGACTACGAGATTGATTTTTCATTATGTTCCTTTCAATGTTACAATACATACATATACATGTTGAAGCATTCATAAAATCCAATCCATTAACCCTCGATTAGAACGTAATATTAGTTCCCTTGATCGGATCTACAAGGTACCATGGGCATAAAACCGTCATTCCCAAAACCATGTGCAAAACCCATGTACAAAACCATAAGTAAGTCTGCCCACATAATATAGGCTCCAAAAAAAAATTCTCGGGTCGTTGTCCCGAACCCCATGCAGGGGCTATCGTCCCCCTACATGCCGCCCCCCCCATGACCCCCCCACTGCACCTAATGCAAAGAAAGGAGGGCTAGTCATGGAAATAATATAACACACACCCAACATTATCCCACTTGTATTTTTATTTTCCACAAAGGGGGTCATAGGAGATCTTAGTCATTGGTCCAACCCCGCAATGCCCATCATTTCTCTACACCAAGAAAGCTTCTCAATGCTCACAAAATTCGTCAATGCATCTGTAGCATTCTTTAAAGTGTCGACCTTTACCAACAACACCTTTTTGTTCTCAACCGTATCCCTCACAAAGTGATACTGAACATCAATATGCTTTGTCTTTGAATTTTAACCAGGGTTCTCTGCCAAGAAAATTGCACTTTGGTTGTCACAGTCTATCCTTATAGCTCATTGTACTAACCCTATACTTGAACACAATCTCTGCAACCAAACTGCTTCCTTGCTTTCATGAGGGGTTTCCATGTATTATTCCTCTGTAGTTGAAAGTGCCACTACAAATTGTCTCTTGCTCATCCAACTAACTGCACCTCCAAATAGCTTAAACACATACCCACTTGTAGATCTTCTTTGATCCATATCTCCAACCCAATATACATCAACAAAACCACGAATGTCCAAAACTTTGTCCAATATTGGTATTCATTTATAGTATAGATGATAATCACTAGTGCCATGCAAATACCTGAAAACCCGCTTCACAGATTTCCAATGCTCCTTCCCTGGTTTTAACGTAAACCTACTCAATACTCCCACTGCATGTGCAATGTCTGGTCTAGTACATTGCATACATCAGGCTAATGACTGCACTTGTGTATGGAACACAGGACATGTCCTCTTCCTCTTCTTGTGTCTTGGGACATAGTTTAATAGATAACTTTACACCTACGAGAATAGGAACCTTCACCGGTTTACTGTCCTACATATTAAACCTTTGCAATATTGTCTCGACATACTTCCTCTAGTTTAACTAGAGCTTCCTCTTTTCCCAATCTCATTTAATTTCCATTTCCAAAATATATTTTTCAGCACCAATATCCTTCATGTTGAATTTGGAGGAAAATTGGGTCTTCAAATCTCTTTGGGTATAAAGTTTTAGAGATCAAAGGTCTTTGTTTCTTTCATTCATTTTGATATTTTTGTGTATCAGTTTTTCCTATGAACTGTTGTTGTCATAGTCTAACGAGTCATTGTCCGACATCCATACAAGGTCTTTCATAGAGAGTCCATAATGATAAGACAAAATTTGAAGAGAGTCTGAGTCAAGAAGAAGGTCATGGGGTCAATTGATTATATAGATTCTTTAGGGTTCGAAAGGTTATGTGTCATTCGTCATTGGTTAGAACCATAAAAAAACAAATCTGGTTCATTCCTAAAGTTATGTTGACCATATTATTGATGTATGGTTCATTACTCTCATTCCATCGTTTGTAACTCATGATCCCCTTCATATATCCCTATTACACACTTTTCCATTCCTAGACCCCTTTCACATAGCCTAATTCCTAAAATCCCTTCCATACACCACCCCTCCTACATATACATTTATACTTAAACATCATATCCATATTCACACCCCCTCCTAATTTTACCTCTCATCATTATCACCTACATTCATTAACTCATTTCATCATTATGAATACTACAACCTCACAAATAATAATTATCATTTTCCTTACATGACCATATTTACCCTCTTTAGTTCATACTCATGATCAAAACAAAGAAAAAAAATGCACTTTCAAAATATCTCATACCGCCCTCATTTCTCTCTCCAAATCTGCAATTAGCGCTCTTCACTAAGGGAAAATGATAATCACACAGCTCAGGGCCGAGAGTGAGCTAGCAGGGGTGTGAAGACGGGTTTGTTTCGACTGTGAGAGAAACCTGCTATGGAACAACTACACAGTCGTTGCGCAAGTTCTAGAGCTGCACATTCACTGCACAACCACCTCCAACTCCTTGCAAAGACGCCACATAGTTTCAAATTGGGTTTGCTTATTGCCAAAGGTAGGAGACATCACTTCCATCCACAGTTTGTCTATTTAAAGATCTTTTAGATATAATTTGTAGATCGTTGTATGCGTTGCTACACAATCGCTACGCAAACCATTTTTACATCTTAGACTAAATCTAGGAAAGTAACACATGTTTAGGGTTTTTGTTGTTTGTATGGTGTCGAAATTGGTTGATTCATAAACTTAGCAGTTGAAATATATTAAATTTCTCCCATACATATTACACATTGAATATGATGTGTCGCTCAAATTTGTCAGAGTAGCAACAGGCATAGCCTTTCAATCATTTGAAAAAACCCTATCAGTCACCCTTACATGGCATTGTCCTCTCAATATAAAGTTTTACTTTATTTGTTTCATTGTCTTTCTTCCAATTTATTATGTTGTCATTCCTCCATAGAGTGTCAGTTGATCCATTGCATTGTCATTTTTTCACAAAATTCCAGTTTGTTGTTCATTCTTTCACAAAGTCAGTATGCCACGAAAGTATAGTTCCAACTTTGTTCATTGCATTGTCAGTCCTCCACAAAGTTGAATTTTGTGTTGTAGTTTTTAAAAAAAGGGTCACATGGAAAGCCCAACTAGCAAAATCAAAAACAAAGGAGGAGAAGTGGTTCACATTGAGCCTAGGAACCTAGACGTGGTGAACTCTGACCCAACCATTAGGGCAACATTTGAATTAACAGGGTGCATTTCATTTTGTGAAAAAGTCCAGGATCATGGCCATCATTTTAAGCTTGCAAACATGTTTTCCCTTAACTTCAAATATGATAAAGTCAAAATTGGTGACCTGGAGTTTGTGGTGTCTAAGGAAACCATTTCTCAAGCTACAATAATTCCTATACATGGTGAGATTTGGTTCAAAGGGAAGGAATTATATGCCTCATACTTCAAAGAGTTTGTCAAGCCTCAGTTCAAAAATAAATATGATACCACATTCCTAAGGACTTACTTGTTGGATCACTACAGTCAATTGTTGAAGGTTGTACAAAGATATTTTACATGTGAAGGTCGCTTTAGCAAGGTGTATCAATACCACATCAGAGTACTTATGCACTTCACTAGTAAAAAGAGCTTGAATTTGCCCTATTACCTATTTAAAATCCTAGGAAAGATGGCAGAGAGGGTTCAGTTAAAAGGGGACAAGCACTTGCCTAGCCTATTTCACTTTTCACTTATCAAATTGTTGGTTTTGCATGAGATAGAGAAGAGGAAAATGTCTTGGGATAGCTTCTTGTCAACTTCATGTTTGTTGGCTCAGGCAGACATTACTCCACATGAAGAAAAGAACAACCTAACTCTAAAGAGACGAAGCCATTTAAAGCAAAGGTGAAAGGGGAAGAGGTATAGGTACCTAAGGCTACAGAGATAGCTAAGGAAACAGAGAGGGATAAGAGAGAAGAAAGTAAATAGAAAGGAAAGTTAACAGTAGAAGAGACATTGTTTATACATATTCTAAGAACTAGGTTGACGACAAGATTTTCTGCAAATCAATCAATTGAGGAGCCAACTCCTCAAGTTGATATTTCACATGATATGCTATAACAGGGTACAGGTGAGGAAAAACATGTTCAGATGGAAGATGACAAGGATATTGAAATCATAAAGTTGCAAGAAAGTCTTGCCAAGACTTAGCTTCGGATTGCCTATTTACAAAAAGAAAATAGAGAACTAAGGCACACATCAGAAAAGGTAGCACAACAAAAGAAAGGTCGTCTGGGCCTAGAGCTGAAGAAAAAGGAAAGCAGGTTATTGATGTGGAGGAGATAAAAGAACCTAGTATGCCACTAAGAAGACCTATCACAAGGTCAACAGTTAAAGGTAAATAGCATATGGAAGGAACCTTTCAGGCAACATAAAAACTAGTGTTTGATCAATGGAAGGAGTATCAGAGGTTGTTTGAAGAAATTGAAGTCTGCCAAAGGCAAGCTGATCAAATAGCAGAAAATAATCAAAAATACAAGAAGGCCATTTATGGTACCTGAAAGAAGTTGATACTCAAATTGCAGAAGCCCTGGATGTAGTTGATGGAGCCAAACAGTTCACGAAATGGACTCTTCCCCTACGAGGAATTTAAAGAATTATTACATGAGAAATTTGATTTTGAGGAGAAGATTGAGGTCGATGAAGCAGAAATTGGCAAAGGCTAGGAGATAGCTCAAGAAAGCCAAACTGTCCAAACAACTACGTAGTGATTTTCCTGCAGTAGTACAACCAGCTAAGGAAGTTAAAACAAGTTCTAGTAAAGAGTTCAAATCATCATCCAACAAGGCCAAACCATCATCCAACAAGAAGAGAAAGAGGTAGTTTGGGTGCCTGATCACATACTCTGTAGCTAGACTCATTTTGTAGTTACCCAAGGTTACATGTTTTTTAGGAAAATTATGGAGGATTTTGCTATTTTGATACTTGCTAGGAGTCATAAGGTGCATGGTGATGAGTTGTTAGACATTGTTTTATTTTGGAGAGGGAAGAGAAAGACAAACTAAAAATTTTGAATTTTTTTTTTTTTTTTTTTGCGCAAATGTTGATTGGGTAGTTTTGATATTTGCACCTATGGCAGGAGGTGTCAGATTGGTCCTACTCCAACTCATAACCCTTGTTATCATCCTTGTCATCTCAGTTTCACTCATTGCAGCTCATGTCTATGTCAAGATGGAGCCTACTATGTAACTCATCTTTCGGTTTTTGGTCTTGTCAAGTCAGTTTTTGGAACTTGCTATTATGATATTAGTGATATGGATAAAAAAACATGGATAGGGATCAGAGAAGTTGATAAGATAAAGTTGATTTTATCAAAAAGATGTTTCAATTTTATTTTTAGCTTTATATTAGTTTTTTTCTTTCAAAGCTTGATGTTTCTAAATTGAAGATGATTCGATCCTCTCAAGTGGATGAAAGATACATTGTATCTTATTTTGATTTTTCAATATGCCTAATTTATTTAAACTTAAAAAATAAGAGAAAAGGGTTCGGATTTGTGGAGAAGGCCTGTGTATGTTTTTTTTTTTCTCTTGATGAAATAAAATTATCAGTGCAAGGATTTGACACTTGAGTTGAGATTCTTGTGGTATGAATTTTAAGTTTCTTTGACCTCTCTTATGTGTATGTTATTCATTGTGTCTTTATTTCAATTTTTCACTTCTAAATGATTTTTAAGACAACTTTTCAGAATTCATTTATGTTAATGCTCTGGATGACTGCTCTTATATGAATTATAATGGAATTCACTTTAACTATGTGCTCCTTTATAGTGTTCCTCTAGATATTTGATCATGAAATATATGTTTCAGAATTTCAATTCATGTTCTGTTACATATGGTTAGATATCTCAGTGTAATTTCTAGTTATTTTCAAAACTCATCCTATGTTATAACCAAATGTTGTGACTTGGAATAGTACCTACCCTGCCTCTGTTTTCGTAAGTGTCTAATGTGAAGTTCTGATAATTTTATGTAAAACTCTGAAAAATGAATCCATGCTCAGTGACCCTCCCTCTCAAGTCCATCAACCATTTTCATTAAATCATATTTTATCTTTATAGATCTAGCCTCTGTCAAATATCCATGAGCGTTATTGATTACATAACTTGACCTTATTTCATGTGAGGGAGCCCCCTCCAGTTGTAAAAGGCCAACTTTCTAACCAGAAGAGGTTTGTGGTTACCGCTATAAACCTTTCTTAGCCTAGAGGTCCAATTATAGGGTGTTAACAAAATCCTAGATAATTTCTTTTTTATTTCCAATCAGCAACATATCATCCACATACAAGACCAACTAAATAACATGGTCACCAATTAATTTAAAATACACACAGTGATCCGATTTGCTTCTCGTGAAGCCAAGTCCCCGTATACGTGTATCAAATTTTTGATACCATATCCTTGGTGACTGATTTAACCCATACAGATAATTTTTTAACCTACATAACAATTCCCTTCACTGCAAAGCCTTTAGGTTACTTCACGTAGATCTCTTCTTCCAGATCCCCGTGAATAAATGTTTTCTTCACATCTATCTGTTCTACCTCAAAATCAAAAGAAACCACAATAGATAAAAGTAATATGATAGAAGTTACCTTGGAAACAAGAGGAAAAATACCACCAAAATCAATTCCTAGCACCTGGGAATAACCTTTTGCTACCAACCGAGCTTTGTATTTCATTTTTCCACCTTGTCTTCTATGTTCATCTTCTTTTAAGCAAAGTCTTTCAGTAGAAATCAAATAAGAGAATTTTTTGGCTGACACGTTTCGAACCAACAAGTGTGGTTCATCATCAGGACCAAATGACGAGGCATACCATGGCAAAGGCTTAAATAGAGAGCAATGTAGAGACATAATTTCAAGTAACAACTATATTTGACAATAATATTTAAATTATGATATTAATTTATTAATATATTAAAAACAAATATTATTAAGTAACAACTATATTAAACGACTAGTTTTTGAAAAATAATATTAAAATAATGATATTAGTTTATTAATTTATTAATTTATTAAAAACAAATATTAATAAGTAAAGGCTATATTAAACAACTAGTTTTTGAAAAATACTATTTAAATTAATTTATTAAAATCAAATATTACTAGTTTTTGAAAAATAATATTTAAATTATAATATTAGTTTATTAATTTATTAAAAACAAATATTAACAAGTAACGGTTATATTAAACGACTAGTTTTTGAAAAATAATATTTAAATTAATTTATTAAAATCAAATATTAAAAAAAAAAAAAAAAAAAAAACTAACAAGAATAAAAGAAGTCTAAGTCAAACTCTAAGTCAGGAGGGAAGTCAAAAATCATAAAAAGGAGTCAAGACCCTAATAGAGACAAGATAATTTAATAAATAAAAATAATTAATGGAAATAAAATAAACTAAATTAAAAATAATTAATGGAAAAATAAATAAAATAAAACAAAAATATGCTCAAGTCAAAAGAAATATCTGGTCCTAATGATGAACCACACTTGTTGGTTCGAAACGCGTCAGCCAAAATTTCTCTTATGTGATTTCTACCGAAATACTTTGCTTAATTCATTATGGATCACAGAAGCCTGAATACAGAAATTCATCTTCTTCTTAAACACCCATTTGCTACCAATGGGTTTCCTTCCATCCAATAACTCCACCAAATCCTGAGACTCATTTTTGTCCAAAAATGCCATTTCATCAACCATGGCCTCCTTCCAGAGTTTTCCATCCTCTGAATTTATTGCCTCCCTAATAGTTATGGGATCATCATCAGTAATAGATAAAGAAACATTTGAATAGAAAGCAGATGAACCATACCTTTCTCGATGCCTTCTTTCTTGAACTGATCTTCTCACGGATGGAGTTAGTGGCTCTTCATCTTCTGATTCATTTTTTGTTGTAGAGTCTGGCTCTTCCTCCTTTAGCTCAAACTCTATCTTCTCAGTTTCCTTTGGTAGGACTTCATGTTTAATAACATCTTTCACCTCTCTAAACACCACATCTCAGTTGTACACAAACTTCCTTATTTATGGGTTCCAAAGCTTATAAGCTTTTAAACCATCCTTATATCTAATAAAGATGCACCTTTCATATTTACTATCTAACTTGGTTCTTTTCTCCTTTGGAACATGTACATATGCATCACAACCAAATACCCTCAGATGTGAAAGAGAGGGTTTCTTACTAGTCCATACCTCATGTGGAGACTTATCCTCCAATGTTGATGAAGGTGATATATTAACTAGGTAACATGCAATCTCCATTGCCTCTGCCCAGAATTCTTGTCCTAACCCGGGACAACTGAGCATGCTTCTTGCCTTTTCCATCAATGTCATGTTCATTCTTTCTACAACTCTGTTTTGTTGAGGTGTGTATGGAGTAGTCTTTTATCGTGCTATACCACACTTCTTACAGAACTCTTCAAATTCCTTCTTACAAAACTCTCCACCATTTTCTATCTTCAACACCTTTATCTTCTTCTCTGTCTAATTTTCCACCAAAGCCTTAAATTCTTTAAACCTATCAAAGACTTCATATTTCTTCCTGGGGAAATATATCCACGTATTCCTTGAGAAGTCATTTATAAATGATACATAGTACACAGACTTACCCAATGATGGAACCGACATAGGTCTAAACACATCACTATGCACAAGCTTTAATATCGCTTTCCCCCTCTTAACACCAAAGGGGAAACCCACCCAATTCTGCTTCCCATATACACAATGTTCACAGAAATCGAAATCCAGAAATAAATTCGGCATAACTTATACCATACCATTACCATGAAGTATTTGAAGGCCCTTCTCTCCAATATGCCCAAGCCTTTGATGCCATAGCATGGTCTTTTCTCTAGAGACTGCTAGATTTTCTACTTCATTTTCAAGAACCACAGAACTGTTTCACCCATCAATAACAGTACTACCCAAAATCTTGTATAGAGTTCTAATCCGAACTCCCCGCATCAATACCAGTGTTCCCTAAACCATCTTGTAGGTATCTTTCTCGAACACTGTTTTTACACCTGCATCATCCATCTTGCTTACATAAATCATATTTTTAGCCAATGCAGGAATATACAGAACACCCATAAGTGTTCTAATCCTTCCACCTTGCAACTTCAGCTTGGCTTTTCTGCGTCTGAAAATTCTAGTCTTCCTTTCACCCTCTAAGAAGACATCACCACCATCATATTTCTCATACTCGTAGAACCACTCCCTATGGGGAGTGAAGTTGAAGGATGCACCTGAGTCAATCGGCCATGCTTCGTGATCTACATGTGTACTTGAAAAAGAATCCAAGTACACATCCCCACCTTCATCTGAGTTTGTTTTTTCCTATGCATAAGGAGCATCATCAGATTCCTTACCTTTCTCAGGAGTTTTAGATCTACTGTCCTTTTTGAAGTGCCCTTGCTTTCCACATTTCCAGCACACCTTTACAGGTTTTCCTGGAGATTTAGATCTCCCTCTAGAGTTAGATCTCCCACTCAATGAATTATGTTTGTTTCTGTTCTGGGATCATCCTAATACAGAAAAGGCATCTCCATTCTGGCCCTCCATAGTTTTTCATCTCATCTCCTCTGACAACAAGGATGATACTATTTCATTAAACTTCAAGGTAGTTATATTGCTACTTATAGCAACAACCAGACTATCCCACAAATCGGGTAGAGAACACAGAGACTTAGATTGTTAAAAAGTACCTAACTTGTTACACAAATCCTTCGTCGTAGCTTCCCCTAATAAATTCAACAATATTGAATCTGAGATACACAACCGTATTGTGATCTTTTCTTTCCAATCCAAATTCACCCAGTCTTCAGTTGACATTGTCATTGGTTTAGTACTTGGATCTACTGCAATCCACTAATATTTATCCACCAGCAGATCCTCCATATTGAGTTTCCATAACTCAAAACTCTGACCATTAAATTTAGTTATCTCTATCTTTCCACTTCTCACCATCTTCTTTCAATGCAAGCATCGATCCAGCATATCTCCCACTAAACAGGGTCTACCACAGGCCCGAGCAAAACTGTAACAACCTTGGTGAAAATTCCATGTGATAAAAGTTATTAAAGGAAAAATAATAACCATGGTTGATGGGACACTTATTCCAAGCTAAATGTTGGGAAAGAAATCCTAGTATGGGTGTTCATTTGGTTATTAATGGCTAAGGAAATTGGCAAAGGCAATGGCTAAGGATTTGGAAAGGCAAATGGAATTTTTGGCACATTTATTTATGAAAATAATGAAAATTAGGAGAAAAGGGAGGTGAAAGGTCACAGGTTGCATGCGAGGAGGAAATTGAAGGAAAATAATAGAAAATGAAGAAAATAGAGGCCTAATTGATAAAAAGACTTATGAGGATCGGTTCATAACCTTTTCTCAGTTCATTTTTGGAGCTCTCTTATTTCCTCTCCCTCTCTCTCATACTCTTGGACACTTAGAGTTTCTTGGAGCACTCTTGGAGGGTGTGGATACTTGGAGTTTTGGAGCAAGAAGGAAAAGGAGGAGTAGGGAAGCGCAATAGGACATCGAGATCAACAACTACAACAGGTTTTTCTTGCAGGTATCTAGTTGCATGTATTTTTCCTCACTAGTTTTGGCATGCATGGCATATGCATGTGGTTTATTGGTCATTATTTGTCACTTGCATGGAGGATTTCCTAGATTGATAGTGGATTTTCCTAGCCTTGCCATTTCCTGGATAGCCATGGTGTTGTTGGTTCATTTTTCTTTTTTTCTGGTTGGTTCTCGTGTTTCCTTAGCTTGGGTTGCGTTACTAGTTCCTGGAGCCTTAGTTGGACAAATGCTCTAGATCCCTGTAACAGCTTGGGTTGATTTATTAGTCTTGGAGCCTTGGTTGTACAAATTCTCTAGATCTCTTGGTGGGTTGAGTTACTAGCCTTAGAGCCTTGGTTGGACAAATGCTCTGGAGCCGGGCAGAAATTGTGGGTTGGGTTACTAGTCCTAGAGCCTTGGTTGGAACAAACATTTTGGAGCCCTGGAAGGGTTGGATAGAGACCAATCTGGTTATCGTTTAGTGATGTTCGATCGTGAGGTGGAATCATTGTTTGATGGGTTAAGGTGGTTTGCCTCTAGAAGCCCTAGATGGTTTTGGATTGATGTGTTTTATGAGATCCCACATTCATGCTGGAATATGGCACAGGGGTCACTGGCTGAAGAGAGTTATGGCTCAGCCATGTCTACGATCAGTTGGTTCATGGAAGTCCCACAACTGGTTGGCCTTTCATCAATAATATGAGGTTATTTCTCCTTGTTATTTTATGAGTATTATATTGGTTATATGTGGATCATATGGTTGTGATTTCCTTGGTATTTTTTTTGCTATTATGTTGGTTATGTATTTGTTTTATGACAGTAGCTATGTATGCCTCTCATCATTTTTTTACTTGTAAATGAATGAACTATGTATCTACGACCTAATGGATGAAATGGCAGTTAATTTGTTGAGTCATCAATTCTTCTTAGCGATTCTCATATGAGTATGAGACCCCCATGCTTAGATATTTTATTTACACCTGTAGATTACATATTCGTGATATGTTTGACGAAATTCATGTCATGGCTAGTAGGGGTCCAGTCAAGGGCTTGTTCAAGTATTTGCATTTGCCTCATTGTTTCCTTGTTATCTTTCTGTTCTGAAGGTGTCATTCAATTCTGGGCAGTGACCTAGGCTCTGGGCCTGAAAAAGTGGCTCAAATCCCAAGGATGTTGGCACAACACCGATAAAAATAGTCCATAGACGTTGGCATGCCTTTTCATGAGAGTTTCCAGAGCCTCCTGGATGTTTTCAGACCCACAGCATGGGATCATCCAGAGGTCAAGTGGTCTAAAATCTCAGTGGGAGCTAGGGGCTAATTAGAAAAAAGGTTGGGATGGTTCCTGAGGGTCCTAATGTTAATGTTGAAGGTATGTATGGTGTGTTTCTATCAGTTCCACTTCTTTAATGTGACTTAGGAGGTCGAATCATATCATAGTGGCCTCGCGTCACATGTTTATCACGGTTGACCGGTTACTTGGGTAGATATTGGAGGAGGGTGTTATAAAGTGGTATCAGAGCATGGTTCACCACTTGGACTAGATGGGTTGTGTGTCGGTTATGTGTTCATATTGGTTGCATGTGTGCCTTTTATGTTTGCATGCCATGTGCTTATTGCATTTGCATGGTGTTGATCATGGTTGTAGTGATGCCACCATGTGGAGGTTGATCTTGTTGTTGTGGAGTGCATCGTCATAAGTGTATGACTGGTTACATGTTGTTATATGTCACTTACATGTATCATTCTTGTATGCTTGGTTACATGTTGCTACCTATTGTTACAAGTATTGCTCATTTACGCTTGATCGTATGTGTTTATGCGTGTGTGTTGTCCATGGTTATGCTTGTGTGTTGTTCGCATATGTGTTGGTGTATCATCTACGTTTATGGTTGTGCATTGTCTACATACATTGGTATGGTTGATGTCATCATGCATGAGGTCATGGTATGTGTGGTTGACATGGTCATGCATCGGTGACTGGATTCTAACTAGAATGATGGCTATAAGGTTATATGCTTATGAGTTATATTTCTATATGTTTTTGTGACTATGTTATACATGCATTATGTTGATTTGTTGATCTTGCAGATGAGATATCCTCCCCGAACTATGCTAAGGTACATTGGTTTATTGTGATTTTGTTTCTCTGACATGATATACCTTGCAGGAAGAATATCAAATATGACTAGCCAGATGGTAGACTATAATTCCTGAGACTCTCCCTATGGATCAGATGAGAATTGCGATGTTGGGAACTCTTCTGATCTAGCAGACACACTGAGAAGCTTAAAGGCAGAAATAAGGAGATGTAAGGCAGACAATGACAGAATCATACAGAAGCAGGAGAAACAAGCAGTTGTAAATGCAGTGATACTTTAGCATTTGTCAAATTTGCAATGACAGGGACCACGTTGGATCAACTATGAGCAAGAGGACATAATTAGTGGGGCATATGGTAGTAGGTCTAGTGGTGGTCATATCTCAGATAGAGATTACACAGTGAGGTATGGCAGATTGTTGGACACTCTAGATAGGAGAGGTGATGGACACAGGTACTATTCTAGTTCTAGTTTAGGTAAGCACTATGATCGTAATCTTTATCATCCTTATAGGAGGAGTGATAGGGGATACTTGTTAGATGAGTTTAAGAAGTCAAAGGTACCTAATTTTCATGGAGAAATGAATAAATTGCAGGTTGCAGAGGCATGGTTGCTTGGCATAAGGAAGTTCTTCAGGTTGCATGACTATTCAGAGAACATGAAAGCCAGAGTAGCTACATTCAGTCTCAAAGGGAAAGTAGATATTTGGTGGGAAGATGTGAAGAATGTCATATGTATTCATGAGGAGGACTTGACTTGGAGTGATTTCAAGAGGCTATTGAAGAAGAAGTATATGTCAGAGAGATACTTTAATGACATTGAAAAATCATTCTATGAGCTAAAGATGGGATCTATGACAAGTGATGAGTATACTAGCAAGTTCTTAGAGCTATTGAGGTATGTGTCTTACCTCGTGGAGGAGAAGGCCGAGATTCAGAGGTTCATTAGTGGATTACCGATTACATTCAAAGACAAAATTGAGTTCGATGAGCCTAGATCTTTAGAGAAGGCCATCTGAAAGCTAAATCATTGCTATGAACAATCGAAGCGCAGATTTGAGACTAAGCCGAATTGGAAAGGTAATGTAAATAACATAGTAAAATGGGACAAGAAGCAATAAAGACCTCAGGGTATAGGAAATAAAGAGAACGTAGCACCATCTAAGAAGTTTAGTGCATATGATAGATAACAGGGACATCAATCTATGGAGTAGAATAAGGAGCCTGTGCGGTGTTGGACGTGTGGAGGGGATCATTGCAGGAGAGATTGTCCACAATATAAGGGTGGTAGGCCTCAGATATATAAAGTGCAGGAGGTACAAACTATTGGGGATGTTGGTCAGAGAGATCCTTGTATTTATGCAGCATTGGATAAAAAAGAGGTAGGCCATTATGCATCTATCATTGAGATGGATGGTAAGCTTTGTGATCAAGTTGTTTCTATTTTGATTAACCCTGGATCTAATTATAGCTATGTTAGTCTTGACTTGGTGGATAAGTGTGGTTTGAGTAAGGAATTTCATGTAGAATATTGGTTAGTGCAGTTAGCTACATGTACAAAGAAGTGATTTCACCATTGGGTAAGAGCTTGTGAATTTGATTTCAATGGTATGCCTATCGCAGCACATTTGAATGTATTACCATTGGGATCATATAGTATTTTTTGGGGCATGGATTGGTTGTACCTTCATAAAACCAAGGTGGATTGTTATGAAAAATCCATTGAGTGTGTAGATGACAATGGGGAACCAAGAGTCTTATAGGGAAAGAAGAAAGCCACATCAATTAGCATGGTAAAAACTATGTAAGTCAAGTGTAGTCATAGGAAAGGGTGTGTGTTATTTACAGTACACATTTCTAGTGACAAAGGTAAGGAATTTGAGGATGCAGATGTTTTGAGCAAGTACCCAATTCTACAGCCGTTCCAAGGTGTATTTCCTTAGTATATTTCAAATTTTCCACCTCACAGGGAGGTAGACTTTTCTATTGAGTTGGTGTCAGTGCAGCTCTGGCATCAAAGGCACCTTACAGAATGAGCACACTTGAGTTGGTAGATTTGAAGCTGCAGTTGAAGGAGATGTTGGAAAAGGGATACATTAGGCCAGGTGTATCACCTTGGGGTGCACCGGTATTGTTTGTGAAGAAGAAAGATGGTACTCTCAGATTATGCATTGACTACAGGCAGTTGATTAAAGTGACCATAAAGAACAGGTATCCATTGTCGAAGATTTATGACTTGTTCAATCAGTTGAAGGGAGCAATAGTGTTCTCGAAGATTGATTTGAGATCTGGATATCATCAGGTGCGCATCAAAGAGGAGGACATTTACAAGGCAACCTTCTGAACCAGGTATGGGCATGATGAGTTTGTTGTAGTTCCATTCAGTTTGACTAATGCTCCATCTACTTTTATGTGCTTGATGAATGGTGTGTTGTGTTCATATTTGGATAATTTTGTTATTGTGTTCATCGATGATATATTGGTATATTCTAAAAATGAGGAAGAGCATGCCGATCATTTAGCAACATTGTTGATATTGTTGAGAGAGCATCAATTGTATGCTAATCTCAGCAAGTGTAGTTTCTTTTAGACTAAGGTACATTACTTAGGACGTGTCTCCAAGGAGGGCATTGCAGTAGAACCGGAAAAGATAAGATCTCTCATGGAGTGGGTGGCTCTTAGAAACGTAGATGAAGTGAGATATTTCATGGGGTTGGTAGACTACCACAGGAGGCTCATTAGGAAATTTTCACAGATTGCTTATCCTATCACATCATTACAGAGAAAAGGTAAGAAGTTTTAATGGATAGAGGAGTGTGAGGCTAGTTTTGAGAAGCTCAAGAAGTTGTTGACACGTGCACTAGTGTTAAGGATTGCAGATCCAGAAAAAGAGTTTGTAGTATGCACAAATTCTGGAAAGAAAGGACTTGGTGGAGTCCTTATGCAGGATGGAAAGGTGGTATGTTATGAGTTACGAAAGTTGAATGAGCATGAGCCGAACTACCCCACACATGATCTTGAGTTGGTAGCGAAAATACATGCATTGAAGATGTGGAGGCACTATCTTTTGGGCAGGAGGTTTGTGTTGATGAGTGATCACAGTGGTTTTTGGCATCTATTTGACCAATTGGACCTAAATGGTAGGTAGGCTCAATGGTTGGCCACGATCAGTGAGTTCGATTTTGAGATCAGGTATATCAAAGATAAAGAGAATAGGGTGGCAGATGCTCTTAGCAGGCAGATACAGGTAAATAACTTAGCAGCTATGATATCCTATGGGATATACTTACAGGATAGGATCTTGCAGGCAGGTGAGCAAGATGTCAATCATATGGAGATTACGCACAAGTTGCAGCTGAGCATAGGTACAGGTACATGTAGTAGTACAGGTATAGTGTTAGGTCCCTATAATACTAGTGTATTCCCTTATTATTATTGTCATTATAGCCACTTATTGTTATTGGTGTGCCCATGTTGTCCCCATATTGTTATTATTGTGCCCCATAGAAACCCACTATTGGTATTGTTGTGCCCTTACATTATTATTGTTATGTCGGCTTTGACTATATTGTGACCCCTTAGACTCCTATATATAGAAAGGAGGTCTTGTCATTTTTATCATCCAAGAATTGTTCATTTGTGTAATGTAAAGGAGGTTTCCCCCTCGAAGAGCTTGATTTTGAAGTTGATTTTATGAGATGGTTGCATAAAAATTGTTGTCAAAGCTTTGGATTCTAGGGTTTTGCTGCTTCAAATCGGCCATCGTGGAATTTTCTCTATAACTGTCTTTCTACGACTTTCAGATGCTAAAATTACAACCCATTTGAGCCAAAATTTTGATGAACCTCGGGTATGAATTTTAGATCTCGTCTCGCTATATTTTCGGAGATATGATCCAAGGAAGTTAAGGTTCTTGCAGGCTCCCGAATTATATCTCAAATAGGTGACCTGGGGAAAATCGTCATAACTTTCGCTTTGAGCATCAGATTGAAATTTCGTAACAAGATACAAAAAGAGGACATAATTTTGTTTTCTTTACATTGGTTTCAGGTTCGAAGGTCGAAAAAGTGACACGTGGCACTTCATACATGTTCGCTCTACAGAACCCGTCTATAATCAGGTCATCGTGGGAGATTTGGAATAAATCTTTCTTGGAGAATCCAATATTGATCAGACTTGTGGGGTTGGAACGAGGACTCAAAGGGCTACCATGGGATGAAATTTCAGACCTTGGAGATTCAAAATTACAGAGATACAATAGATTCAATATCAAGCTCCTACAAAGCCAAAAAAGGTGTGTAGTCTTTTTAAAATTTTGCATAAATTTGGTTTGAAAAATTAGTTTGAAGGAATTCAAAGGACATAGTGAAGCATAATTATCATTAATTGATGCCCTGAAGAAAGAAAATGGAAACACCTAGTAAGAAACCTGAAATCTCTAGTATGACTCATGAAGAAGAGGAAGAAATGCAACATGATATATCAAAATTACGAGACCAAGTGCAACAAATTTCACTCTCACAAAAAGTAACAGAAACTAAGATGGATGGCTTAAAGAATGGCGTGGAAGCTAAGATGGATGGTTTAAAGAATGGCATGGAAGCTAAGATGGATGGTATAGAAACAAAACTTAAAGGCAACATGGAATATTTGAAGATAAATCTAACAAAGTTACTACAGGAAATGTTTAGTAATGGCGAAGGGTAGTAAAGGAAACTCATAATGAGAACAAAAGAAATGTTAATCATCATTTCATAGACTCTAACATTGGATTGAAGACCCACCATGTTCCAAAGATCAATATGAGGAAGTTTGATGGCAAGGATCCCGTAACATGGATACTACAAATGGAGCAATATTGCGATCTCCATAATGTGAAAAACACACAAAAGGTACACATTGCAACTTTATATTTGGAACCCAATCAGTTTGTATGGTATCTATGGCTTTTCTCTCATAAACAAATTGTCACCTGGGCAATTTTTACGGAAGAAATGATATCACATTATGAGGATACAAAAGCAACACCTTTTTTAGCCAATTGATAAATCTCAAACAAAAATGTTCAATAGTGGACCACATTGAAAACTTCCAAAAATTGAATATAAGGGTAAAATATATTCCATAGGATAATAGGATTGATGTGTTCATCAGCGCATTAAAGGATAACATCCAACATGATGTTCGCCTTTGGGAACCTGATTCATTGGAGAAAGAATTTAGGTTGGAAAGAAAAATTGAAAGCAAAATTATGGCAACAAGGAAGCCTACCAATCACAACTATAAAGATGGAACTGTTGTTGCCCCTAGCCTTCCTCAACCTACAAGGTTGACACCACAACAATTGGAAGAAAAAGAGCAAAAGGGCTTTGTTACAGCTGTGATAGCAAATACACTAAAGGTCATAAGTGTGCTGAGAAGAAATTATTTTACATAGATTGTGAAGAGGAAGAAGAAAAGGAACAAGAAACATCAAAAGGATAAGATACACACTAGGAACAAAGCATAGAGAAAGAAGAAATGAATCTGACCATATATTGTAATGCATTGGCCGTAATAACCACTCCTCAAACTATCAAGATAGAAGGACATATCAAGAAGAAAAAGGTAATAGTGTTGATTGATTCGGGAAGTACCCATCATTTTATTCATTGTAAGATAGCGAAGGAACTGAATTTCTTCCTATATCCAGCAACAAAGCATCAAGTGATGGTTGCAAATGGAATAACCATAAATTGCTCTGGAAAATTCCATAATGTCAAGCTATCCATGGTAGAATATGTGTTGAATATTCCAATGCTTTCCATTCCAATGGGTGGTGTTGATGTTGTACTAGGAGTCCAATGGCTACAATCTTTGGGTACGATAGCTTTTAATTTTCAAGATCTTTTCTTGAATTTTTTTCAGAATGAGAGGAAGTTGAATTAAGGGGTATTGTAGGGAAACTGAGAAAGATAATCAACTCTAACAGCGTGACAAAGCTTCTAAAGAAAGAACATGGCATAACTGCACAATTATGTTTGTAGAGGTTCCCACGTCGAAATCATCTATTTTTCCAGATCTCCAAAAAGTCTTGGACAATCATTCCAAGGTATTTGAGATTCCTAAAGGCCTCCCACCTGTTCGTGATCATGATCATGCTATCCATTTGATTCCAGGAAGTGTTCCTCTAAACATCAGGCCTTACAGATATCCCTATGCCCAAAAGAGTGAAATTGAACGTATGGTTGCAGAAATGCTAAAGGCTGGTATAATTCAACCTAGTCAAAGTTCTTTCTCTACTTCAGTAGTATTAGTGCACAAGAAGGATGGATCATGGCACATGTGTCTGGATTATAGGGAGCTCAACAAGCTCATTATTAAAGATAAATTTCCCATTCGTGTCATTGATGAATTATTGGATGAATTGCATGGAGCAATTTACTTCACCAAGTTGGACCTTCGTTCAAGATATCATCAAATCAAAATGAAGACTGAAGACATTCTAAAAACAACATTTAGAACTCATGAGTGTCATTATGAATTTTTGGTCATGCCTTTTGGCTTTACCAATGCACCTTATACATTTCAAGGTTTGATGAATTCCATTTTCAAACCTTTCCTTCAAAAAAATTTCTTAGTATTTTTTGATGATATACTAATCTACAACAAGTCTTGGAAGGATCATGTTCAACATGTTGATAGAGTGCTCAAACTATTGGAGGAGAAACAATTATATGAAAAAACGTCCAAATGTTTCTTTGGAGTACAAGAGGTGGAATATTTTGGTCATATTGTATCTCATGAAGGTGTTAAGGTAGACCCTAGAAAAATTAAAGCCATTAAGGAATGGAAAATCCCTGCATCCATAAAGCATCTGCAAGGATTTCTCGGGTTGACAAGGTATTATCACAAGTTTGTTAAAAATTATGGGAGAATAGTAGCACCTCTAACAATGTTACTGAAGAAAGATGCATTTTCTTGGACTCCAGAAGCAACGAAAGCCTTTGAACATCTTAAAGAGGCAATGTGCCAAGCACCGGTCTTAGCTACATCAGACTTCACAAAAATTTTTATTGTGGAATGTGATGCCTCAAGAAATGGAATTGGTGTTGTTTTAATGCAAGAAGAAAGACCCATTTCTTTCGAAATTCGCCTAATAAAAGGCCAAGTATTTACACAAAGCTATTTATGAGAAGGAAATGTTGGAAATACTATGTGCACTTATGAAATGGCGACCTTACCTAATGGGAAGACACTTCAAGGTAAAAAAAAATCCATGATAGTTGGGTTATGACTTTGAAATCATCTACAAAAAACGGAAGCAAAATTTTGTTGCGAATGCGCTCTAAAAAAAGGATGAGGTTTGGAATCATTGCTTTGCGCCATTTCTATTATCCAACCAAAATGGATAAACGAAGCAAGGGATGAATGGAAGAATGATGAAGAAGTGTGGGCACTCATTCAAAAGATACAACAAGACCCCAGTACATCTGATACATTTAGCTGGAAAAATGATTCGTTATGGTACAAAGATCACTTATACCTCTGTAAGAATTCCCAACTCAAACAAAAGATTCTTATGGAATTGCACACCTCTCCCTTAGGAGGGCACTCGGGATTTTTAAAAACTTACCACAGGGTTAAGAAGGAATTTTTTTGGGATGGCCTTAAATATGATATTCAAAAGTTTGTGGTGGAATGTTTGGTTTGCCAACAAAATAAAGTTGAAACAATTAAGACCCCAGGTCTATTACAACCTTTATCCATTCCAATTCAACGTTGGGAGGAGGTTTCAATGGATTTTATCACATGTTTACCCAAGTCCGAAGGAAAGAGTGTCACCATGGTGGTAGTTGATAGACTTACCAAGTATGCACATTTTTGTGCATTATCTCATCCCTTTAAAGCCAGTGCAGTTG
Source organism: Pinus tabuliformis (assembly GCA_031772625.1). Classification (NCBI taxonomy): domain Eukaryota; kingdom Viridiplantae; phylum Streptophyta; class Pinopsida; order Pinales; family Pinaceae; genus Pinus; species Pinus tabuliformis. The sequence goes on along the minus strand of CM062807.1, from coordinate 753,265,991 downwards.
CTATTGCATTTATAGAAATAATTCAAAAGCTTCATGGAAACCAAAAGATTATTGTAAGCGATAGAGATCCCATTTTCACTGGAAATTTCTGGACAAAAATATTTTCTTGTCTGGGTACTCAATTAGCTCATATCTCATCTTATCATCCTCAATCTGATGGGCAAACTGAGATAGTGAACAAATTTTTGGAAGGATGTCTTTGTTTCCTTGTATCTGATAAACAGACAAAATGGGTCAAATGGTTTCCTCTGGCTGAATGGTGGTATAACACTTCCTTCCATACTGAAGCAAAAATGACCTCATTTATGGCACTTTATGGATATCATCCACCATCCATCACATCATATTTAAGAGAAAAATATAAGGTTCAAGCAGTGGAATATCACATTGAGCGTCAACAACAAGTTCTCCAACTCTTAAAGGATAACCTCACTTTGGCACAAAATAGAATGAAACAACAGACAGATCAACATCGCAGCAAAAGAAGTTTTGATGTAGGTGACTTGGTATTTATATGGCTACAACCATACAAACAAATGTCCCTCAAGCAATCTAAGAAGGATAATAAATTATCACCAAAGTATTATGGTTCGTACAAGGTGTTGCAAAAGATTGGTACTGTGGCATAAAAATTGGAGCTTCCTACAACTTCCCGAGTGCACCCAATTTTCCATGTTTCATGCTTAAAGAAGGTTATAGGTGATAAGCTCCAAGTTCAAACAATATTGCGAAAACTTGATGAGGAAAGAAAAATCATATTGAAACCTGATGCAGTCGCATAAACAAGAACTCGACAGCTACGAAATCGCTTAATTTCAGAGTATCTCATCAAGTGGGAGAACTTAACCGCTAAAGATTCCACATGGGAGGATGGGAATTTTATGCAGAAGTATCCAGAACTACTCAAGCATTGAGGAAAACACTTTTCTGAAGGAGAGTGGCATGTTAGGTCCATATAATACTAGTGTACTCCCTTATTATTATTGTCATTATAGCCCCTTATTGTTATTGTTGTGCCCATGTTGTCCCCATGTTGTTATTATTGTTCCCTATAGAATCCCATTATTGTTATTGTTGTTCCCTTACATTATTATTGTTATATCGGCTTTGACTATATTGTGACCCCTTAGACTCTTATGTATAGAAAGGAAGTCTTGTCATTTTTATCATCCAAGAATTGTTCATTTTTGTAATGTAAAGGAGGTTTCCCCCCTAAGAGGCTGATTTTGAAGTCGTTGCTCTATCTTTTCTTCTATTTTGTGAGCTATTTGCATAGCATACAGGTACAAGTAGTAGTATAGGTACAAGTGCAGGTATAGGTACAGGTGCAGGTGCACGAGATGTGAACTATTGTCTTACAGCAAATGGATTGGTTAGATTCAGAGAGAGGATATATGTGTCATACAGTAGTGATCCCAATAAAGTGATCTTGAGGGAATTTCATGCGAAACCATATTCAGGACACCCAGGCTATCAGAATACATTGACCGCAGTGAAGAAATTTTATTATTCGCTGAATCTGAAGAAAGATGTAGCAGATTTTATGGCTAGGTGTTTTGAATGTCAGCATGTGAACGCAAAGTGTAAGCGTCCAGGTGGACTGCTACAGCCAATTGCAATTCCAGAGTGGAAATGGGAGGTCATTTCCATGGACTTCATCACTGGTTTGCTGAGGATAGTGAGACAACATGATTCCATCATGGTTGTTGTGAACAAGTTGACAAAGGTTGTACACTTCATTCCAGTGAAGTCTACATTTTCAGCTAGCGATGTAGCACAGGTATTCATCAGAGATGTGGTCATAGTGCATGGTGTTCTGAAGAAGATTGTCAGACAAGGATGCAAAGTTCACTTCCAAGTTTTGGAAGGAGTTGTTTGCATGTTTTGGCACAGAGTTGGCCTTTAGTACAGTTTATCATCCGCATACCGATGGACATACAAAGAGGGTCAACAATATATTGGAGGACATGTTGAGGATGTATGTGATACATTAGCAGCGTAAGTGGAAAGAGTACCTTCCACTGGTAGAGTTCACTTACAACAATGGGTATCAGGAATCTTTGAAGATTAGTATGTTTGAGGCATTGTATGGGCATAATTGCGATACTCCCATCAGTTAGAGTGATCTAATTAACAGGGTGTTGATTGGATCAGACATGTTGGTGGACATGGAACAAGAGATGCATGTTATAAAGAAGAATTTAAAGGCAACACAGGATAGGCAAAAGAGTTATGTAGATAGGAACATGTTGTTTAAGGAGTTCTAGGTTAGAGAATAGGTGTACTTTCACATCAAACCAAAGAAGAGCTCCTTACAGAATGGATCATGTGCCAAGCTGACACCCCAGTTTTGTGGACCCTTCAGCATTATTGAGAGGATTGGGCCAGTAGCCTATCGATTTGCACTGCCTCCGACAATGAAATTCCATGATGTTTTCCATGTGTCATTGCTTATGAAGTATGTTAAAGATGTTGATCATGTGATTGAATGGTCTATATTGCAGGTGGAACCAGATGGAGAATTCCAGCCGAAACCTCAGTGTATATTGCAAAAAAATGTGCTCATGCTTTGGAACCGAGAAATCGAGCAGGGTAAGGTTAAATGGAAGCACATTGGGCCCGATGAAGCTACATGGGAGATAGTGGGTCAGATGTGGGCTATGCATCCTTCCTCGTTCCTAGGTTGAGGCAAAACTATTTTGGTATGGTGTTTTGTTATATATCTTGGTATATGTTTTGGTACATGTTTTGGTGATTTTGGTGTATGTGCATATGTATATGGATGTAAATACTGCCATGAGCTATGTTATATATCTCCAATAAGTTGTATGGGTGTCATGTCATTATGATGTTATGTTTATTGTGTTTTCATGTTGGTTTGTTTCTCAGCAGGATGATCATTGTAAATATTGCAACGAGCTAAGTTATAAAACTCCATCGACAATATGTTTTTCTTACAACAGTCTTGTGGTTATAGGTGTTGTTGAACACTGAAAACGGTGTTCCCCCAAGGGGGAGGGTTCTATAACAGCCCTGGTGAAAATTCCATGTAATAAAAGTTAATAAAGGAAAAAAATAACCACGGTTGATGGGACACTTATTTCAAGCTGAATATTGGGCAAGACATCCTAGTGTGGTTGTTCATAATGGCTAAGGAAATTTTGGTATGGTGTTTTGTTATATATATTGGTACATGTTTTGGTGATTTTGGTGTATCTGCATATGTAAATGGATGTAAATACTGCCATGAGCTATGTTATAAAGCTCCAATAAGTAGTATGTGTCATGTCATTATGATGTTATGTTTGTTATGTTTTCATGTTTGTTTTCTTCTCAGCAAGATGATCATTGTAAATATTGCAACTAGCTAAGCTATAAATCTCCATCGATAGTATGTTTTCTTTTAGCAGTATCATGGTTATAGGTGTTGTTGAACACTGAGGATGGTGTTCCCCCAACGGGGAGAGTTCTGTAACAGCCCTAGTGAAAATTCCATGTAATAAAAGTTAATAAAGGAAAAATAATAACCACGGTTGATGGGACACTTATTCCAAGCTGAATGTTGGGAAAGATATCCTAGTGTGGGTGTTCATTTGGTTATTAATGGCAAAGGCAATGGCTAAGCCTCGGAAAGGCAAATGGCATTTTTCGCACATTTATTTATGAAAATAATGGAAATTAGGAGAAAAGGGAGGTGAAAGGCCACAGGTTGCATGTGAGGAGGAAATTGAAGGAAAATAATGGAAAGAAGAAAATAGATGCCTAATTGATAAAAAGGATTTTGAGGATCAGTTGATAACCTTTTTTCAGTTGAGTTTTGGAGCTCTCTCGTTTCCTCTCTCTCCCTCTCATACTCTTGGACACTTAGAGTTTCTTGGAGCACTCTTGGAGGGTGTGGATACTTGGAGCTTTTGAGCAAGAAGGCAAAGGAAGAGCAGGAAAGCGCAAAATGACATTGGGATCAGCAGCTACAATGGGTTTTTCTTGGAGGTACCAAGTTGCATGTATGTTTCCTCACTAGTTTTGGAACGCATGGCATATGCATGTGGTTTATTGGTCATTATTTGTCACTCGCATGGAGGATTTCCTAGATTGATAGTGGATTTTCCTAGCCTTGCCATTTCCTAGATAGCCATGGTGTTGTTGGTTCATTTTTCTTTTTTTCTAGTTGGTTCTCGTGTTTCCTTAACTTGGATTGAGTTACTAGTTCCTGAAGCCTTGGTTGGACAAACACTCTAGAGCCCTGTAACAACTTGGGTTGGCTTATTAGTCCTAGAGCCCTGGTTGGACAAACACTTTGGAGCCCTTGGTGGATTGAGATACTACTATTCTTGGAGCCTTGGTTGGACAAACGCTCTAGAGCCTAATAGTCGTTGTATGTTGAGTTACTAGTCCTAGAGCCTTGGTTGGAACAAACGCTCTGAAGCCCCCGAAGGCTTTGATAGAGACCAATCTGGTGATGGTTTGGTGATGTATGACCGTGAGGTGGAATCACTGTATGATGGGTTGAGGTGGTTGGCCTCTCAAAGCTCTGGTAGTTTTTGGATTGATGTGTTTTATGAGATCCCACATTCTTGCTTGGAATATGGCACGAGGGTGACTGGATGAAGAGAGTTTTGGCTCAGCCATGTCTACGGTCAAGCGGTTCGTGAAAGTCCCACAACTCATTGGCCTTGCATCAATAATATGGGGTTATTTGTCCTTCTTATTTTATGAGTATTATACTTGTTATATGTGGATCATATGGTTGTGATTTCTTTGGTATTTCTATTGCTATTATGTTGGTTATGTATGTGTTTTATGATAGTAGCTATGTATGGCTCTCATCATGTTTTTACTTATAAATGAATGAACAATGTATCTATAACCTAATGGATGAAATGGTAGCTAATGTGTTGAGGCATCAATGCTTCTTAGCGATTCTCATATGAGTATGAGTGCCTATGCTTAAATCTGTTATTTACACCTGTAGATTACATATTCATGAAATGATTAACGAAATACTTGACATGGCTAGTAGGGTTCCAGTCAAGGGCTTGTTCAAGTATTTGAATTTGCCTCATTGTTTCCTTGTTATATTTTAGTTCTAAAGGTGTCATTAAATTATGGGAACTAACCTGCGCTTTGGGACTGAAAAAGTGGCTCAAATCTCAGGGACGCTCTCACAACACTGAGCAAAATAGTCCTTGGATGTTGGCATGCCTTGTCATGAGATCGTCCAGATCCTTCTGAACGCTATCAAGACCATATCATGGGAGTGTCCAGAGGTAAAGTGGTCTAAAAATCTCAGTGAGACCTAGGGGCTGATTGGAAAAAAGGTTGGGATGGTTCATGAGGGTCCTAATGCTGATGTTGAAGGTCTTTATGGTGTGTTTCTATCTGTTCCACTTCCTTAACGTGACTTAGGAGGTCAAATCATATCATAGTGGTCTATAGTCACATGTTTACCCCGGTTGGTCATTGATTGGGTAGATGTGGGAGGAGGGAGTTACACCAGTGTTAAAGATTGCAGATCCAGACAAACAATTTGTAGTATGCATAGATCCAGACAAAGAGTTTGTAGTATGCACTGGTTTAGTACCTAGATCTACCATGATCCACTGATATTTATCCACCAATAGATCCTCCATCTTGAGTTTCCACAACTTGGAACTCTAACCATTAAATTTAGCGATATCTATCTTTCCACTACTCACCATCTTCTTTCACCGCAAGAATCGATCCCCTAGATCTCCCACTAAACAAGGTCTACCACAAGCCCGAGAAAAACCCCTCAACATCAAAGGCATCCCCTTAAAGCCGAAACAACTCTGATACCAAATGTAGGTTTTAACCCTGTACATAAATTACCTCCATATGAATTCTAAAAACAGAAAATAATCAATGGGGAGAACATAAAACATAAATTAGATATACCTAGATATTTTCCCCTGGATCCCAAAACTAGGACTACCAGATTGATTTTTCATTATGTTCTTTTCAATGTTATAATACATATATATACATGTTGAAGCATTCATAAACCCCAATCCATTAACGTTGAACTAGAACATAACAGTAGTTCCCTTGACCAGATCTACAAGATGCCATGGGAAGAAAACCATCGTGCCCAAAACCATATGCAAAACCCATGCACAAAACCATAGGTAGATCCACCCACCTAATATAGGGTCCACTAGATTTTATGCTCCACTTTCAAGAAAAACCCAGAGAAAAACCCATCAAACAAAGTTTCCTTGCTCAAATATCCAGTTGAATAAGGGAACTGGTCTTCATGAATTTTATTGTCGAATTTCCAAAATCAAATGAAGACATCTCTAGGGTTGCGAGCAATGAAAAAAATCTTGTAAGCAGAAGTCCTCACAAGAGGAGGTAGAAAATGGAATGGAAAATGGTTGTGCAGCAGACACGGAGATGGAAACTTGGAAAATATGGAAACATCGTACTGTTGATGCTCAACAATATAATCAAAGAGGTAAGTTTCAATGGTGGGTACCAAATAATGGGGATTTTAGTCATCCACACAAGCCCCAGAATTCGTGTCTTCTTTTCTAAATTAGGCGAGGTTGTGAAGCAATGCTTTACACCATGTAGTCCCCAATTTTGGTAATGAAGCCAAGAAAATGTCATCCTCAAGCGGTTGGAATTCCCTTCACATGACCTTCACTGTTGGGAGTCTGTTGACATGTATCCAAAACCCTTCACGCTTCTGGGTCCTCATCTGGCAAGACGGAATGAGGTTAGTCGATGATGAATTTTTCAATTCCATAGTCTATTCTTCTTCTATTTCCGCCATGATCTCAGCCTCCTCTTACTGCTACCTCTCACAACTTAGCAAAAGAATCTCGTTGCCGTTGAAGGCAACAAAAAGTGATTATATAGTGAGCGTCGTCTGTTTGTAATAATTTATGACAACATCACAAGTTTGTCTTTTTATTACTATTATTATTAGACCATCACCTGAAAGTTATCAAGTAGTGTGTGGATGACATTAACTTATATTATAATTCAATAAGTCAAAATTAGGTGGTTACAAGTAGTGTGTGGATGACATTAACTTATATTATAATTCAATAAGTCAAAATTAGGTGGTTACACTTAAGTAAACTTGTAGGAAAGTTTTTTGGTTAAAATTTTAAAATTAAAATTGGGTATTAAATCAGATATATTAAAAAATTTCAAAATTATATATATACATATGATTTATATTATTCACATATTACAATTTTATTATAACTATTTATAAATATCTAAACTTTATAAATTTATATAATTTAAAGATGTATGATATAAATAAAAAATTAACATATCATATATATATGGTTTTTTTTTATACAATTAACTTTTATATATTATTGAAATGTTATACTTCTATTGTAATTGTTCATAAACATATAATTTAAGTGTCTATGGTGTAAATAAAATATTAATATATTAAAATTGTGAAAATAATTATTTAGAAATAGAAATGAAAAATATTATTAAAAAAAAAGCATATTCTATGTAAATTAGCAACACCATACGAGGATCTTTCCAAAGCTAGCTTAACCCATATTGGTATATTCCTAATTGTCAAGTTTGGCATTCATACAACATTCTTTTAGTGCAAGGAATTTGGAATTAATTTTAGTGTTTAGTCTTTTACTATCTTTTTATGTTCTTATTATGAATATCTTTGAATTTCTTGTGACTTTTTATAATGAGCTTGAAGTGAAATTCAATAATTAAATTAAACAAAAATGAAGATTTTATAGATATACATATATAATGCTAATAATTGTTGTATCTCTTTTATATATAATGCTAAAAATTGTTGAAACTTTTTTTTAGATTATATATATATATATATATATATATATATATATATATATATATATGACAACTAAATTTAAGAATTAATATATTTCCTTAATTTACAAATGTTCTTTTATATATTTAACTTTTATTTTTTTTCCGTGGAAAAATTGTAACTTTTTATTAATTATAAATTGTTACATAAGATGCACATGGTGCATTCCTTTACTGTCCCAAGCTGCAAAGAAAAAAAAATGGGCTAAGAAAAAAATCTTAACTTCACCATTTTCTCCATTTCTTCTTTTCTACTTTTCGCCATCCTCCTTGATCAGAAGTGGTTATTACAATAACTAGTTGATTCTCTTATGTCTACCTCGGATGTTCCTTATCTCAGTGGGAACCCCAGGTGTATAAGGACATTTGAATCCTGTTAACTCCTTCTGCTTTGGCATTTCTTGTCCTAAGTGACCTTCTACTATTGGATTTTGAGAAGTTGATCCCCCTATTCCATGTTGGCTCATTTATTCGTTCACTGAAGATGTCTGTGGATTTTGGATTTCCTCAGTGATGGGGGGTCACAAGTCCTCCTCTTCCTCTTCTTCATCGAGTTGTGGTGTTGGTAAATGCCATCCCTTTGGCTTTTTGACAGGTTTCTTTTTCCTCCTAGGATTTTTCTTTGCCAAAGAATATGTGGTTTGTATATGTCATGTTTGAAGACAGAGACAACATCTAAATGCAGTGTTCTCATAATCTAAGAACTGGGTCCAACACTAGTTGTTGTGTGTTAAAAGGATACGATCAGGTGGTGCTTTACTGAGGTCTACCTCAACACATATCCTGGAAAAAGTATAAATTGCTTCTTCAGTTCTTTGTGTATCTAACTTGATCTATCTCCCCAGCATGTTGTTGATTCCTTCTAGTACTTTTGGGTGCCAGAAGTGAAGGGGTAAGTTATGCACTCTTACCCAAACTGATATTTTGGAGACTGTCATTATATTAGCATCAAAATTTGGGAACCATGGGGTAGTAAATAATCTCGTGATTCCCCAAAACCAAGTGTTATGCGGGATTTACGATTCCGGACAAAAGTATCTCCTGTGGGTTTGGTGGCTAACCTAGAACAACAAAAAGAAAAAGGACCCAATGTTTTCCTTAAAATAAGTAGATGAGGGGAAGAAACCTACTTGGAAGATGTCATATGTCTCGCTCCTTTGGCTTGAATTCTCCAATCCTAGCTCCAACTGACAAAATTAGAACTTGCACAACCAGACAACACAAGCCAAGAAACTACGAGATCTATGTAGCATCATCTATCTACTTCATTCAAAAGATCAACATGGTATTGAAATATATGAAATAACGACATCACATTTAGGAAAACAAGAACTCTTTGTATCGATATAAATGGAGTGAGTTATAACCATAAATAGGTGTCGATCTTGTAGAAGAGCTCCTCCAAGTTGTTGACTTGTCCTTCCTTTGTCACAAAGTGTACCTCCAATCACCCTAAATGTATGAAAGGATAACTCTCACAATAACAGCATAAGGGTAGAATCACTCTCCAAAATCCAACCTCTTGTATATGGAAGGTTGTAAATATATGGAGGAATGGGGTAAGTTGGGATTTCTTATCCAATTACCAATCTAAGGTTTTAGATTCACATTTGATGGGAGGATGGGATCAAAGGATAAAGGATGGAAACTCCAAAGTATGGTAGGATAGGATTTGGATGTTTTATCTGAGGTAAGTGGTTGTAACAAATTCTAGAAGCTTATGGAAATGGAGGCTTCAGGATTCTCTCTCTTTTTCCCGAATTTCTAGAACCAACACAGGTGCAAGGAGAGAAACCTATAGGTGATCAACGCAGGCCACAATGGAGCAACCTATAAGTAAACATTGTCCAACAAGAGGCCATGGTACGTTGGTCCTAAAACTAGCTTAGATGATGGAGTTTATGGTAGAAATTGTGGGGAATGAGAGAGTCGTGCATAGGGATTTGTGCAATGATGATGTAAAGGAGGGAATAGGATGTGAATGATCCCTTTAAGAGGTTATTGATCATGTGTGGAAAAATAACCTATAACAAAGTGCCCCCTAAAGCATAAAGTCAGAGATGATGATTGATGACTATAGTGCTTTACCTTATGACAAGTTAAGATTAAGAACAATTGGTGACCTCTAGAAAGTCCCTTCTAACCTATGAATATCCTCGACCTGTGCACTAATTTCGAAGTTTCGTCCCTCTAATTATGGCTCTCTGTGGTTGCCATTTTTGTCCAAGATCTACGGCCAATTCTTCCTCATACCTGCGGTTATCCTCCTCTTCAAGCCTCATATTCATGCATTATTTCCCTAGGTGATTGGCCCACATTAGCTACCTTCTAGGCCTCTCAACCCTCCCAAAACAGATATTCATCCACCTGCAATTGCATAGAAAACTTCGGCCCTGTGGAACAAAGAATTTCACCAATCAATTGTGCACAAGTTTGCCTCGAAATTCTTCCAGCAACCTACCCTAACTCAGTCTACTCCAAGCATAGAAAGAACCCCAAACACTCGTCCTTCTCCTCTTGAAAATACTCCTATAGTGGTTGCAGCTCCTTCAAATAAAACGTCCTTCTTCTTATGATGTCTGTTGGGTTGTATTATATTCTTTCCACGACTAGCCCACGTAGTTAACCGGGGGGTTAGAAGGGGGGTGGAGCCCCCCCTTCGTTGCGCTGACTGCATAGCAAGGGGAGTCACAGGGGGTTTGAGGGATGCAAGTAACCCCACTTTATGGGGTCCGCGGCAGCGCCTCGGAAAATTTTGGTTTTGGACCCTATGTTAGGTTGGGCAGACCTACCTATGGTTTTGTGCATGATTTTCGCACATGGTTTTGGATACGATGGTTTTTCGGTCCATGGTTTTGGACGCAATGGTTTTTGGTCCATGGTATTGGATGCTTCGGCATGTATAAATATGTATTATAACATTGAAAGGAACATAATGAAAAATCAAGCTAGTAGTCCCGGTTTTGGGATCTAGGGAAAAATCTCTATGTATATGTGTTTTATGTGTTATGCTCTCGCATTGTTTATTTTTTGTGTTTTTAGAATTCGTATGCAGGTAATTTTTGTACGGGGTTAAAACCTACATTTGGTACCAAAGTTGTTTTGGCTTCAAGGGGATGCCTTTGTTGCTGAGGGGTTTCACTCGAGCTTGTGGTAGACCCTGTTCAGTGGGAGATCTGCGAGATCGATTCTGGTGGTGAAAGAAGATGGCGAGCAGTGGAAAGATAGAGATCAAGAAATTTAATGGTCAGAGTTTTGAGTTGTGCAAATTCAAGATGGAGGATTTGTTGGTGGATAAAGATCAGTGAATCGCGATAGATCCGGATACTAAACCAACGGGAGTGTCTGATGAAGAATGGAAGAAGTTGGATCGAAAAGAAAAGAGTACAATACGATTGTGTCTCAGATTCAGTATTGCTGAATGTATGAGGGGAAGCTACGGCGAAGGCTTTGTGGAACAAGTTAGGGACTTTGTACCAATCTAAGTCTCTGGTGAATAAATTGTTCCTGCGGAAAAAAGTTGTATAACCTAAGGATGAAAGATGGAAACTCGGTGACAGAGAATCTAAAAGCATTTAATACTATGGTAAGTCAGTTAGCATCTGTTGATATTAAAATTTCAGATGAAGATAAGTGCATCAGTTTGTTGTGTTTGTAAGGACTAGTTCTATACCAAGTGTAAGGACCAGCTCTATACTATTACTATATATATATATATATATATATATATATATATATATATATATATATATTAAATCATAATAAAATACAACCAGAAGAGAAAAACATTGAGAATTCAAATTTATTGAGCAACTATCTAACACATTCCTAAATTTCATTTCACTAAACACATCATAAAATTGACATATATTTAACTAAGGCCATAAAGAAATCATACAAAATAATATTGCAACACACATGTATTTTTCACCAGAAGACGAGACTCCACTTGATTTCACGTTACTTGTCCACCCTTGTTGTCGGTCACCTCCGAGAGTGAATGACGACATACTTGATATAAATGCGATGACCCACTGGTTAAACTCCCGGCCTATTCCTTGGGTACTCTTCTTCCCCGCGGACCCCTGAGCTGCAATGGGGTTGTACAATGGAGGAATGCAATAGCTGGTAGAGGAGAGCGCTCCTTGGCTCAAGAGTCCCCTCCCTCAAATCCTCTACCTCACCAAACTCACTATAGTTTCGTAATCACTGCTCTGACATAGTCTCATCCATCCAACAATAGGGTTCCAAAAAAAAAGTCCCTTCTCCCATGGCTTGCCCCTTCTTTTATAGGAGTCCTCATAGGTGACACTTGGCATGTTATGCATAATTAATTATTTTTTTATAATTCAATAGTTTGATTATTCACCCACCCATGTGTCACTCTCTCATCAAGGGTCTCCAAAATTATTACTTAAATTTTAATTTAAAACTAATATTTTCCTCACCTCAATCAAGATTCCTATTTCTTCTCCTAGTTGCCTCTTGATCCCCCTTTTTACTCCTTAATTTGTGTTCATTACTAAAGACAATCAAAAAGTCCAGATTTGATCCCCTATCTACTCCCTAATTTAACCCAAGCTATCTCTTAGATGGATATTCTTATGTTGGTTATTGCGACATGAAAGTTCTCTATATTTCTCTAGAATTTAATTTATTAATCTTATTTTAATTCACCATCCTCTTCTCTTAATTAGGTTTAACTATTTTAGTATTAATCTTTATCCTTACGATTATGTCCCTCTTTCCCCTTTTACCTAATTAAACTACATAATCTACCTAATATTTTCCAACATGGGAAGGGTAGAGTTTTTAAGGTAACCTATTTTATTTCTTCTTATGATCCTCTTAACCCAAGTTTTATTTTTGATTTAATTACCTCGGTTTCTAACATCATTTACCCTTGATGTAAATTTACCTAGTTTTCATTTCTTGATTATATTTATCAATTAATTTATTTTTAATGATTCCAAGGGTGCCAAGTTTGGTCGTGCCCTTCAAGAACTTCCCTTGAAGTTCCAAGGGTGCCACGCCTAATAGTTTATTTGTGATGCCAAGGGTGCCAAGTTGGTCGTGCCCTTCAAGAAATTCCCTTGAAGTTCCAAGGGTGCCACACCACTTGCCCTTCAAGCATTTAGTGACTACGAGGGGAAAGTATAGGTGCAATGTCATAGACCACTATCATCTCTTATGTTGCCTGCTATAGTGAGACTAATGGTGTCGGGGATCAAGGAATCCACCTTGATGCGCGTCCCCCGGTAAAATCCTCATGAGCGACCCAACTTTGGGACCTACCCTCATGACATCATGATATTCAAAGCGAAGGTGTTTCAACCTTTCCAGCCCAAGTCACGGCAGGAGTGCTAGTGGGTGAGATCAGGGACACTATCCCACCTCTCCCATGTAGTTCCATCCACTTGTACAACCCCATCACCCATATGTGAGTCATTCGGTCAAGCAACTAATATGTGCCTACAACCATTAACATATCATCATAATATAGATAAACATATATAGCAGGTTTCAAAATTGACTTAGAATTTCAAAGATAAAATAATATAAATTTTCATCAAACCAAGTGTCATCAACTCATCATATGCGAGTGCCTCTTATGGTTTCCTGCCATACTCAATAATCATCAATAACAAGGTTTCTTAGTGTTAGTCATTGTCATAATAGCATCATTAACATCACCTAGTCATTCGCATCATTATTCATTGTGAACCAGAACTAATGCAAGTAGGTAACATAGGGGACACATCCATCATGGCTATTATCATCATAACATCAATGGAAACATACATATCCATCAAAGCTATCAACATCGTAACATCAATAGAAAACATACACATCCATCAAATCTATCATCATCATGATATCAATAGAAAGCATACATATCCTTTAGTGCTATCATCATCATAAATTCAATAGAGAACAAACATAACCATTTATGCCACAATCATCATAATATCAATAGAGAACGTGCATAACCATTAATGTTACAATCATCATAATATCAATAGAGAACATACCTAACCATTAATACTATCATCATAATAATGTCAATGGAGAACATACATAAACATCACAACCACTAATATCACAATCACTAATAATAGAGTTATGTGTTCGGATTCCTCAACTTGAGGTCCTCAAAGAATAAAGTATCCAAGATAATGTCATATTAGGGCTAGGAAACTAGAGTGGGCACTACATACACCCCCTCTTAACAATGGACTTCGTCCCAAAGTCCTTAGAACATAAAGGAAAAACGACGACACATATCCTAGGAACCCTTCCTGAAACTCTTGCTAACCTTCTGGTAACAAGTATCTCTGATTTTTTTTTAAATTAAGCAAATTTTCGCTAATGAATTAAAATCAGTCAACAAAATCGTTTTCATCTTTTGGATTAAGTAATTTTCTCAACAAATTTATTTATTTATTTATTATTATTTTTATTTTTATTATTTTTACATAATTAGTTCTATTAGGCCCTCATGAAACATTGTCATAAAATCTAATGCTTCTCATTTTCATTCCTTTAACTTCTTGAATATTCAAGAATGTCTTTCTAGTATAGTTCCTTCGAACATGAGCTTGAGCTGTAATGTCCAACAATTGTCCTTGTTATGATCATCCTTCATATTGCAATTTCTTTTTTTCTTTTCTTTTTTCTTTTTCGCATAATTTAACTTTGAGTAAAAATGTCAATATGTGGATTTACTAGCACAAAATACAAATAACAAAGCACGAATGAAGGGAATAACACGCCTTAGTTTTCACCAGATCAAAACATATTAGATTGTCATATATTCAGGAAACATGATATCAAGGTCCACACAAACTAATTGCTTTGAATTTACAAACTCACTGATTTATCATAGCATTACACCTCTTACTTACTATACAAGTCCATGATGACACTGATCATTTCAAAAGAAGCACGTGTTACTAAAACATCTGAAGGAAAATAACTTAGAGCAATGTATTTCAAACTATAAAAGCTTAAGGCACATTGATCTTGCCCTTGGTAGCAATAACATATTCTTGATCAAAAAGACTGGTTGAGGATTTTGAAATTAGTGAACCAAAATTCCCATTCCAAGTTCCTATTCATCATCTTAAAAGGAGATATCACTTACAAAAAGCTTTGATATAAATCTTCATTCTGCAATACAAAATTTATTTCCTCAGGCACTCAAAAATAAGCAGAATGTTTGTATCATATTTTAATAACCACTCCCAATGACTACTTTGTTGTCTGAACAATAATATGTTTACTTTATTTTTCATTTATCATCTAACAACCCAAAAACTTGTACAAGGAACAAACCAAAAATAGATTGCTTCAGTTGATAACTCTAAAGCACTGGTGTAGAGAATTGAAGCAAGAAAATATAGATTCAGATTGTATTAGTTAAAAGAATAGAAAGGATTTTTAACGATTAAGGGTGTTATTTAATACTAACATTGTTTTATTCCCAAAAACAAGATTCATTTCAAAGCTTTATCTAGAGAAGAAACGAATAGACCCATAAATACCACAACTCCCTAATGAAAGTAAGACTCATCAGTATTAAAAATCTGTGTTCTAAATCGAAGGATCACCATAGCATATTGAAATAGGGAATATAATAGACAGTTTGGGATTTATTTTCAACGATAATAAGAGGCATTAACAATCAGGGTTCATAAGCTATGTTCAAAGCCACTGTGTTATTCTAGGTACCAAAAATAGGCTCTTCTAGTAGTCAATGGACAATGGCAGCTGTAAGCATCACAAGTAATGAGAGACGGGGACAGAATGTAAATGCAATGGGCCACATAACATCAGAATGGAAAGAAAATTCTAGCTTAGAGAATCAACCATGGTGCCATTCAAATCACAGGCCTTCAATTATTTCCATTTAAATTCAAGTAGCCCCTTTGAACAATATTTAGTTCAATAACTGTGTGTTAAGAACTTTGAAGACAACTAATCAAGGAAAATCCCTAGTGACTTACGGTAGAAACTTTAAGCCATATTCAAAATTGCTTCTTTTAAAAACAAAATGGATTTCATTACTAAATACTGTCTAATTGAGTACCTATTGATTATTCAATAGCGCTTAAAAATTAAATCCATGGATCGACCTTCACCAGCATTATAAAATGCAATCTTGTCGTTTTGGTTTGAATGGGAAAATGTTTACTGCAGACAAACAAGATTTTGTTTGTATTTTCAACCAACACAATGAAAAGGCAAAGGTGCTGCTATTTATAAGCCGCCTATGACTTCGCTTACTGTGAACTGTCAGGGTTGAGCCCGAGAGATGATAGAGGGATGAACGATTGAACGAAGATGAATGGGTATAGGGTCGAGGGTTATAATGAGCAAGCGTTAATACATGGTGGTGGCGGTCACCATGACGAGAATGACAATGATTTCCATATTGAAGAAGAATAAGTCACTTGCCCGTTCCATTTCTCAACACTACTTACAGACTTTCAATGCCACTGCAGACATGCGCATTATAACCCTCTGTCAGAAAAATAGGCTTATAGAAGCAGTGGAGACCTTCAAGCATGTGCTTTCATTTAAATTTAAAACCATCCCCGCTCTCAGCACCTGCAATATTTTGCTAAGTAGCCTAGTCCACTGGAATCGGTATGAATTAGCATTGTATGTTTACATACTTATGATTGAAGCAGGCATTTTTCCAAATCTGATAACTTTGGGCATTGTCATCAATTGTTATTGTGAAACAGGTAGAATGGATTATGCATTCAAAGTGTTTGAAGAAATGGAAACACAAGGGTATATTCCAGATGTTGTAATATTCAGTACGCTCATCAAAGGGCTTTGCAGGGAGGGTAGGATGGAAGACGTTGTCACAAATACTCCAAGAAAACAAAGTTCAAATCAATGAAAGGGCCCATGTTTCTGGATATTTAATTATTGATCCATCTTAACTGTCAGACTTCAGAAATGAAGAGAAGGAATCATAGAGAAAAGCAGCCTGGATATGAAAAAGAGAGAAGGAAATTGCATTAAAAATCTACAAAATAATTTAAGTGATGAACATATTTTTAGCAGAAAGATGCAGAAGAATTATTCAGAACTAGGGAGACATAAATTGTTCATGGAAACAGATTAGGAAATGTACAAAATTGTTTGCCGAATAATTCACGCTACATGAGAAGTTAAAAATGATGAGAAATGTCTCCATAGTTACACTGCTGCTGAGGAGATGGCAGCTTCTTCATATTATTGTATGCTAACGAACACCCATCTCAATCTTCTCAATCTTAATCACCAAAGCACTGTTCTTCCTCTGAGATTCTCCTCTATGAAACTATCAGCGTGAAGCCATTGCTCTCTCCAACTCTCCCATGTTGTCGTGTGAAGAAAGGTATTCAGAATCACAGCAATAGCTCAAGAAGAAATGCAAATTACGGAGCAATCAGTACCCGAGGAAGAAGAAACAAATAAAGAGCAACAGCCAGAAAATGAACATGAGCTACCACGTAGAAGAACTAAAATCTATGTGGGCAATCTCCCTCGGAGCTGTGACCATGCACAGCTTACTCAGCTGTTTCAGGAATTCAGAACCGTGGAGTCTATAGAGATTGTTCGTAATGAGGAAACTGGGATAAGCATAGGATTTGCTTTTTTCACAATGAGCAGGGTTACAGAAGCTAAGCCAACCATTGAAAAATTGCAAGGCTATGACTTGGATGGACAGGATATGATTGTCAACTTTCCAGCAAGAGTAATACCCAAGAAAAATGAAATCGATGACTCCTATGTTGAGACTCCATATCAATTGTTTGTGGGTAACCTCACGCTGTTACCATGCTGTTTATCTGAATACAATTTCTATCCAGTCAAATTGATATCTAATACTGAAGTATTTAGGCCGAAATTCCAACAAAAGACCAAATGAAGATTTGTCACCCTAACTTATGTTCAGTTGTGATTGAGAAGGCAGCAAAGTTTGAACTGTGCAGAGTCCTCGAAGAATTTAAATTCGAAGTCGTTCCACGAAAATCGAATCTGGACACTGTTTCTTATTTAAAGAACAAACATAATTATGGCGCAAAATGGCTATATGTGTCAGTTCGAGGAACCCAAAACCACACGCTGTAAAGTTTGCTAAAGGAGCGTGGCGCTAAGAGGAGATATTCAAAATAAATCTGCATAGCGAGGAAGATATTCGAAATAAATATGCTTAGAGAACACCCAGTACTGTTTGGCAAGGTAAAGCTTCGGTGATATAAGGTATTGGTTATGGTCACAAGGTCTTTCTGATACAGAACATTGGGTTGACTGCCCCATAAACATTACATTGACTACCCCTATAAACTTCCTTTAAGTGCAGCCTACATTATATTTAATTAAAAGATCACTTGTTAAAACAACTCTTCACTAAACTTTTATCTTGCGTCGACGAAAGGGAACCGCTGCAAAGTCCTTGAGCCAGCAAACTACAATTGGATCTACCATGGCACCTCCCCAGGATCAATTGAGAATGTGCAGACATCATCAAAAGGCGAAGAACGTGCCATTTCCAGCGTTCTCATGTTCATAGCAATGCAGGCAGAAGCCCTTCCTTTAGTAAGCAAGTTTTCTTTTGGAGGTCGAATATTTAGTGTGGGCTTCTTTTATCTTTGTTTCTGTACATTGTAAGTTGTGCTTTGACTTATCTGGAATTCTGCAGATCTTTTAAGCAAAAGCTTATATTTATTGACAATTTGTTTTTACGATCCTTGGAGTTTCCAGGTGTCTAACTTTCTTTGTCGTGAATCGCTGCTTAGAATAGGTTTGATTTTGATTATAACCTTCATAATTACTTCATTCTCTCAAATTTGTGTTGGCCTCTCTGTAGATTTGTGCATTGAAGGTTGTCAGACAGCTCAGCTTCCATTGTAATAAATAAGATTTGGTTTGGGTTCTTCACCGCCATGGGAGAACGTTGAGGGCCAAGTGTTTAATGAATAATGCTCAAACAGAACTAAAAGTCTTAGTTTTCATTAGGTGGTGCCGAATTATCCAGGTCAGAGAAATCCATTGAAACCATAACACAGAAGTCCAATTGTATACCAACATAAGGAATGGCACAAATGGCAAGGTATGAGTTCAAGTGTTTGATGCCATAAGTGTCAGAGCGTCGATTCCAAAACAAACACGCAGATCACCTTCAACAAATATCAAAGCGGGGTTTTAAACAAAGAACATTTGTTACCGGGTTTCGTATCCAGATTTCATAGTAAGCGTTGCAAGATTCGTGTTAATATATGGACCGCGAAGGATATTTTTCAAAACCATATGTGCCCAGGTGCCAGTTTACAAGCAATATCGAATGCCAGTTGTGCATTTGAATGCCAAATGACATGTACGCATCTTTCTAAAGGGGTGTAGATTTTACTACAATGCCCAGTGTTTGTAAACAAATATCAAATGCCCAATTATTGTAACCTTTGCAGCGATATCTACAGAGATCGTCCCACAAATGTTCTCTCACATGAGATGGTTCTACATCAAGAAGAAATTGTGATAGAAACGCACAAGATATTTGAGTTAAGGGGCATTTATGACAGATAAAGAGATGAAGGAAAATGCCTAGTTTGCAAGTGTTCTTCCAACTTTGGTCACAAACTTCGGAATGCTTTTGAAGTGAAAATCCCATGTGAAATCCCCAGTTGACATATGTTGTGTTTGCTATTGAGGATTGTTTGTTCAAAACCAGGAATATAGAGCTCTCTGAGGAGTTTAAATGTAGACATCATGCAAGCATGCTCACAGGATGATATAAAAGCCAAATAAAGTTGATTGGTGAAGACCAAGGAGTTATGATTCAGTGAACTGCGAGGGGGCCTAGCAAGAAGAAAGATTGGGTAATACAAAGTTGTATTTCTTTGATCTAGGGTCATATGCTCAACTCACCGCGTTAATTCTAGACCTAAAAGATCAGAAGCTTCCAAATCTAGACAAAAGACAGGTAGAGTCAGAAGCCTACTTGATCTCCCTTAATTTTTTTTTATTTTATTTTAACGAGCAGACTTCCATAGTCTAGTTTTAGGGCTCAAATCTCATGGAGAAACATTAGAATGAAAAACCAAATCTAGAGGAAATGCTGCAGAAGGAATTACACCCAATGGCATTACATACAATGTTTTGATTAATGGCGTTTGCAATGCAAACAGAATGGGGTGTTGAGAGTTTGTGCTTCGATATACAATGCACGCAGTGAAAATAACAGAGGAATTGCATAAATCCCTCTAAACCTCGATTATCTCAATTGAGAGACGCCATTAGCACTCAACAAAAATCATCATTGCTCATGTTTTGGAACAACAATTGCAACATTATAAATGTAGTAGATATTGAACCAAATTAGTCATGCATGCATGGGCCCATAGGTCTCAAGGGTTCAACATAGCTCTGATACCAAGTGTAAGGACCAGTTCTATACTAATATATATATATATATATATATATATATATATATCACAATAAAATACAACCAGAAGATAAAAACATTGGGAATTCAAATTTATTCAACAACTGTCTAACACATTCCTAAATTTCATTTCACTGAACATATCATAAAATTGACATATATTTAACTAAGGCCATAAAGAAATCATACAAAATAATATTGCAACACACATGTACCATTCACCAGAAGACGAGACTCCACTTGATTTGTCGTTACTTGTCTTCCCTTGTTGTCGGTCACCTCCGAGAATGAATGACAACGTACTTGATCCGAATGCGATGACCCACCGGTTAACCTCCCAGCCTACTCCTTGGGTACTCTTCTTCCCCGCAGACCCCCGAGCTGCAATGGGGTTGTACAATGGAGGAATGCAATAGCTGGTAGAGGAGAGCACTCCTTGGCTCAAGAGTCCCCTCTCTAAAATCCTCTACCTCACCAAACTCACTATAGTTTCGTAATCACTGCTCTGACATAGTCTCATCCATCCAACAATAGGGTTCCCAAAAAAAAGTCCCTTCTCCCATGGCTTGCCCCTTCTTTTATAGGAGTCCTCATAGGTGACACTTGGCATGTCATGCATAATTAATTTTTTTTTATAATTCAATAGTTTGATTATTCACCCACCCATGTGTCACTCTCTCATCAAGGGTCTCCAAAATTATTTACTTAAATTTTAATTTAAAACTAATATTTTCCTCACCTCAATCAAGATTTCTATTTCTTCTCCTAATTGCCTCTTGATCCCCCTTTTTACTCCTTAATTTGTGTTTATTACTAAAGTCAATTAAAGAGTCAAGATTTGATCCCCTATCTACTCCCTAATTTAACTCAAGCTATCTCTTAGATGGATATTCTTATGTTGGTTGTTGCCACATGGAGGTTCTCTACATTTCTCTAGAATTTAATTTATTAATCTTATTTTAATTCACCATCTTCTTCTCTTAATTAGGTTTAACTATTTTAGAATTAATCTTTATCCTTACAATTATGTCCCTCTTTCCCCATTTACCTAATTAAACTACATAATCTACCTACTATTTTCCAACATGGGAAGGGTAGAGTTTTTAAGGTAACCTATTTTATTTCTTCTTATGATCCTCTTAACCCAAGTTTTATCTTTGATTTAATTACCTCGGTTTCTAACCTCATTTACCCTTGATGTACATTTACTTAGTTTTCATTTCTTGATTATATTTATCAATTAATTTATTTTAATGATTCCAAGGATGCCAAGTTTGGTCGTGCCCTTCAAGAACTTCCCTTGAAGTTCCAAGGGTGCCACGCCTAATAGTTTATTTGTGATGCCAAGGGTGCCACGCCTAATAGTTTATTTGTGATGCCAAGGGTGCCAAGTTGGTCGTGCCCTTCAAGAAATTCCCTTGAAGTTCCAAGGGTGCCACACCACTTGCCCTTCAAGCATTCAATGACTACGAGGGGAAAGTATAGGTGCAACGTCATAGACCATTATCATCTCTTATGTTGCCTGCTATAGTGAGACTAATGGTGTCGGGGATCAAGGAATCTGCCTTGATGCGCGCCCCCCGGTAAAATCCTCATGAGCAACCCAACTTTGGGACCTGCCCTCATGACATCGTGATCTTCAAGGCGAAGGTGTTTCAACCTTTCCAGCCCAAGTCACGGCAGGAGTGTTAGTGGGTGAGATCAGGGACACTGTCGCACCCCTCCCATGTAGTTCCATCCACTTGTACAACCCCATCACCCATATGTGAGTCATTTGGTCAAGCAACTAATATGTGCCTACAACCATTAACATATTATCAGAATATAGATAAACATATATAGTAGGTTTCAAAATCGACTTAGAATTTCAAAGATAAAATAATATAAATTTTCATCAAACCAGGGGTCATCAACTCGTCATATGCGAGTGCCTCTGATGGTTTCCTGCCATACTCAATAATCATTAGTAACAAGGTTTTTCAATGTTATTCATTGTCATAATAGCATCATTAACATCACCTAGTCATTTGCATCATTGTTCATTGTGAACCAGAACTAATGCAAGTAGGTAACATAGGGGACACATCCATCATGGCTATCATCATCATAACATCAATGGAAACATGCATATCCATCAAAGCTATCAACATCGTAACATCAATAGAAAACATACCTATCCATCAAAACTATCATCATCATGATATCAATAGAGAGCATACATATCCTTTAGTGCTATCATCATCATAAATTCAATCGAAAACAAACATAACCATTTATGCCACAATCATCATAATATCAATAGGGAACGTGCATAACCATTAATGTTACAATCATCTTAATACCAATAGAGAACATACCTAACCATTAATACTATCATCATCATAATGTCAATGGCGAACATATATAACCATCACAACCACTAATATCACAATCACTAATAATAGAGTTATGTGTCCGGATTCCTCAACCTGAGGTCCTCAAAGAATAAAGTATCCAAGATAATGTCATATTAGGGTCAGGAAACTAGAGTGGGCACTACAGTATTCTCTACCAGATTCGTGGGATAGTCTGATTATTGCAATAAGTAGCAATGCAACTGCCTTGCAGTTTGATGAAATAGTCTCATCCTTGCTGATGGAGGAGATGAGACGGAAAAATATGGAGAGCCAGAATGGTGATGCCTTGTCTATACGAAGACGGTCCCAGAATAGAAACAAAAATAAGTCATCGAGTGGGAGATCTAAATCTAGAGGTAGATCTAAATCTCCAGGAAAACCTGTAAAGGTGGTGTGCTGGAAATGCAGAAAGGAAGGCACTACAAAAGGGACTGTAAATCTAAAGCCCTAATAAAGGAAAGGAATCTGATAATGCTCCTTCTGCAGAGGCGAAAACCACCTCAGATGAAGGTGGAGATGTGTATTTGGCTTCTTCGAGTACACATGTAGATCATAAGGCATGGTTGATTGATTCAGGTGCATCCTTTCACTTCACTCTCCATAGGGAGTGGTTCTGCGAGTATGAGAAATATTGATGCAGGAGCATTAGCTCGGGGAAAATACCTTGTATTTTTATTAAACCTAGGGGTCTCATGTTTTTGAGAAATTATTAATTTTATGTAAATATTAATGAGATTTTGAGAGGATTTGTAATGTTTCCAAATAATTGGAAAACATGAGAGGAATTAGCCTTGAGATAATTAAGAATTAATGATGGAGCCTAAGTTAGATTTAGTTTCAAGATTTTAGGGATAAAATCTAGATTGTAGGGGTGTTGAGATATTTGAGGACTTTGTTGAGTGATTAAAGGGATTTGAACCTAAATTGGTTCAATTCAATTTGTATAAATTTATGAGCCTCAAAGGCAAATAAGAGTAGGTAGAATAGAATAGAGAGGAGAAGGTGAGGCTTGGACAGCCAAAGTTTGTAAGCCTTCGGGCAATTGTAAAGGGCCATAGATCTTGGAAATCTGGCCATGAACTAAGAGGTTTTGAAATTGTTTACATTTGGTTTTAAAATTCCTGGGTGAATTGTATATTGGATGATTGATAAACTAGTCTTGTTCTTGATTGGATCGATACCATTGAAGTTGTTGAGATTGTGCGCATCGCTGAAAGGCATGTTATTTACTGTATTGATCCTTGGAATGATCGATTCTCATTTCTGTTATGGATTATGTTGGGCGCTAATAGAAAATGAATGTGTTTTGATTCTGCTACATGTATGAGTCACGCTGGTATGGACAGCGTTGAATTGAATTGCTAGCACGGTGGAAAAGCAGTATCGATTTGATTGAATCAGTTCACAGTTATTGAGTGACAGGTTCTGCGTGCAAGAGTTTGTAAGTAATTTCGTGCATTAATACAGCATTGGATTTCTGAAGCTTATGCCTTCTTCCTACGCTGTGTATGAGAAGAATTCAATATCGATTGATGGATGTATGTTGCTGGTTATAAGAAGAACTGTAATGAACAATGTGTATGCGTGTATCAGATAGTCTGTTTATTGTGTATCGGAAGTTGGTGAATTTACCTTGTTTTCCCCGCATAGTGGTTGATTAAAGCCTTGATGGTCATCTCCTTTTCATTGCCGCGTCCTCGGCCTTTCTGAGTCTTTTTATAAAGCTCTGTGTATATTTCTGTTTACACAGAGGACGAATGATTTCTTGCATAAGCGGAACGTTGGGCGGACGTGAATTCTTATTAAGATTGGTTCAGACCCGTATCGGGTCCAAACCAAATATCGCATCGCATCGGAGAAGAGGGCCTTGAGACTGCCGAAGTGTAAGCTCCGACAGTCCGGAGCCGAAAATATTATAAAGCGAGTATAAGGGCCGTCGGGTCCGCATAAACCTTGTATCGCATCGGAGTAGCGGAGGCATCGATAAGGAATCGCCGATAGCCCAAATCCGAAATCCATATAGGGAGCAGTTTGAAGGGGCGTCGGGTCCGCAGACCTTTACATCACAAAACTGCCGATACGAATCCGCCGATATGACGGATCCGAAATCAGTATAGGAAGGAGCATAAGGGGTTGTCGGGTCCGCATCGCGTCGGAGATTGGAGTCTATTGTTTATTGCGAGCGCCGATAGCCGGACCCGCCGATCATTAATAAGGCGGGTTTATAATCTTTGAAATCCAGGCTTATGACTCGGAGCGGGGATTTATGTTGTTTCCCGTGTATTGATATATGTGGGCAGCCGCGGGGGTTTAAGGCTTAATGCCTATGTTGTAATGTTTGCGAAGGGTGGTTAAGGCATGATTTGATATTAATGTATAAGGGCCATGTTTGCGGTAGATGTATATGCGGATGGGTGGTGGCTTCCGATAGAACTAAAGGCGCGATATAGTTATTAAAGGAAGGTTTTAACGTAAGTCCATGATTTATACAAGGCTTAACGCCTAGAGCGCTTCCGATAGGGCTTTGTGGATCTTAACCACAGGTCCAAGGTTTGGGAATGTTTTATGAAAGGGGATTTTGGCCTACAACCAAGATCTCTTTTCATCAAATATGATGGTGGTGATGTCTTCTTGGGGGATGACAGGAAGGCTAGAATCGTTGGTCGCGGAAAAGTAAAGTTGAAGTTGCAAGGTGTAAGGGTTAGAACACTTCCAGGTGTTCTGCATATTCCTACATTAGCCAGAAATCTAATTTTTGTAAGCAAACTAGATGATGCAGATGTAAAAACAAGTGTTCGAGAAGGATACCTGCAAGATGGTTCAGGAGACACTCGTATTGATGCGGGGAGTTCGAATTGGAACTCTGTACAAGCTACAAGGTAGCATTGTTGTTGATAGGTGCAACAGTTCCATGGTTCCTGAAAGTGGAGCAGAAAATCTAGTGGTCTCTGGAGAGAAGACCATGTTGTGGCATCAAAGGCTTGGACATATTGGAGAGAAGGGCCTTCGAATACTTCATGATAAAGGTAAGGTAGAAGATATGAGTAATAGCTCTTTGGATTTTGATTTCTGTGAAAATTGTATATATGGGAAGCAGAATCGAGTGAGTTTCCCCTCTGGTGGTAAGAGGGCAAAACAGAGATTAGAGCATCTGCACAGTGATGTTTTTGGACCTGTGAAGGTTCCATCATTGGGTAATTCTGTGTAGTATGTATCATTTATAGATGACTTCTCAAGGAATACATGGATATATTTTCTTAAGAAGCAAATTGAAGTCTTTGACAGGTTTAAAGAATTTAAGGCTCTGGTGGAAAACCAGACAAAGAAGAAGATAAAGGTGTTGAAGACAGATAACGGTGGAGAGTTTTGCAGTAAGGAATTTGAATAATTTTGTAAGAAGTGTGGTATAGCACAGCAGAAGACTACTCCATATACACTTCAGCAAAATGGGGTTGCAAAAAAAATGAACAAGACGTTGATGGAAATGGCAAGAAGCATGCTCAGTGGTGCCGGGTTAGGACAAGAATTCTGGGCAGAGGCGGTGGAGACAGCATGTTACCTGGTCAATAGATCACCTTCATCAGCGTTGGAGGATAAGACTCCACAAGAGGTATGGACTAGTAAGAAACCCTCTCTTTCACATCTGAGGGTATTTGGATGTGATGCATATATACATGTTCCAAGGAGAAATGAACCAGGTTGGATAGTAAATCTGAAAAGTGCATATTTATTGGGTATAAGGATGGTTTAAAGGGTTATAAGCTTTGGAACCCAGTGACAAGGTTGTGTACAGTGTGGTATTCAAAGAGGTGAAAGATGTTATTAAATATGAAGTCCAACCAAAGGAACCTGAAAAGATAGAGTTTAAGCTAAAGGAGGAAGAATCAGAGTCTACAGCAAAGGAGGAATTAGAAGATTAAGAGCCGCAAACTCCGGGTGTGAGAAGATCAGTTCGAGAAAGAAAGCAGCCAGAAAGGTATAGTCCATTTGCTTTCTGTTCAAATTTTGTTTTATCTATCACTGATGATGATCCCAGAACTGTGAAGGAAGCAGTAGATTCAGAAGATGGAAAACTCTGGAAAGAGGCCATGGTTGATGAAATGGCATCTTTGCACAAACATGAGGCTTGGGATCTGGTGGAGTTGCAGGCTGGAAGGAAACCCATTGGCAACAAATGGGTGTTCAAAAAGAAGACAAATGCAGAAGGAAAGGTGGAGAAATACAAAGCTCGGTTGGTAGCAAAAGGTTATTCCCAGGTGCCAGGAAATTTTGGTGATATTTTTTCTCCTGTTGCCAAGGTAGCTTCTATTAGATTACTTTTATCTGTTGCTACTGCTTTTGATTTTGAGGTAGAACATATGGATGTGAAAACAACATTTCTTCACGGGGATCTGAAAGATGAGATCTACATGAAGCACCCTGAAGGCTTTGCGGTGAAGGGTAAGAAAGAACTGGTATGCAAGTTAAAGAAGTCTTTGTATGGGTTAAAACAGTCACCAAGGATGTGGTATCAGAAATTTGATACATTTATACGAGGACTTGGCTTCACCAAAAGCAAAACAGATCACTGTGTGTATTTTAAATTAATTGGTGACCGTGTTATTTATCTGGTCTTGTATGTGGATGATATGTTGATAGTTGAAAATGACAAAGAAATTATCAAGGATTTGAAGACCCATTTGTCCTCCAAATTCGACATGAAAGATCTTGGTGCTGCAAACTATATTTTGGGCATGGAAATTAAAAGAGATCGGACAAAGAGGAAGTTCTGGTTAAACCAGAGGAAGTATGTAGAGACAATATTGCAGAGGTTCAATATGCAAGACAGTAAACCAGTGAAGGTTCCTATTCCTGTAGGTGTAAAGTTATCTGTTGAACAGTGTCCCAAGACACAAGAAGAGGAAGAGGACATGTCTCGTGTTCCATATGCAAGTGCAGTCGGTAGCCTGATGTATGCAATGGTCTATACTAGACCAGACATTGCACATGCAGTGGGAGTATTGAACAGGTTCATGTCAAAACCAGGGAAGGAGCACTAGACAGCAGTGAAGCGGGTTTTCAAGTATTTGCATGGCACTAGTGATTATGGTTTATACTACCAAGGAAGACCAAGATTGGACAGGGTGTTGGATATTCGTGACTTTGTTGATGCAGACTACGCTGGAGATTTGGATCAAAGAATATCTACAAGTGGCTATGTGTTTAACCTATTTGGAGGTGCAGTCAGTTGGATGAGTAAGAAACAATCTGTAGTGGCACTATCAACTACAGAGTCAGAGTACATGGCAGCCACTCATGCAAGCAAAAACGTAGTTTGGTTGCAGAGATTGTGTTCAAATATGGGGTTAGTACAGGGAGTTATAAGGATAGACTGTGACAACCAAAGTGTAATTTTCTTGGCAAAGAACCCTGCATATCATTCAAAGACAAAGCACATTGATGTTCAATATCACTTTGTGAGGGATATGATAGAAGACAAAAAGGTATCGATGGTAAAGGTGGAAACTTTGAAGAATACTGCAGATGCATTGAGAAAATCTGTGAGCTCTGAGAAGTTCTCTTGGTGTAGAGAAACAATGGGCGTTGCAGGGCTGGATAAATGACTAAGCTCTCTTGTGGCCCCCTGTGGAAAGAAAACAACAAGTGGGAGAATGTTGGGTTGTGTTATATTCTTTCCACAACTAGCCCACGTAGTTAACCGGGGGTTAGAAGGGGGGCGGAGCCCCCCCTTTTGTTGCGCTGATTGCGTAGCGAGGGGAGTCACAGGGGATTTGAGGGGTGCAGGTAACCCCACTTTATGGGGTCCGGCACAGCGCCTCAGAAAATTTTGGTTTTGGACCCTATGTTACGTTGGCGAACCTACCTATGGTTTTGTACATGATTTTCGCACATGGTTTTGGATGTGATGGTTTTTCGGTCCATAGTTTTGGACGCGATGGTTTTCGGTCCATGGTATTGGATGCTTCCGCATGTATAAATATGAATTATAACATTGAAAGGAACATAATGAAAAATCAACTTGGTAGTCCCGGTTTTAGGATCCAGGGGAAAATCTCTGTGTATATGTGTTTTATGAGTTATGCTCTCGCATTGTTTATTTTCTGTGTTTTTAGAATTCGTATGCAGGTAATTTTTGTATGGGGTTAAAACCTACAATGTCTTTTGCACTTGTGATATGGTTAGATTGAATGATTAGGCTCCTTTATTTATGTGTTCTAGGTGCAATGACTACCCACCAAAAGACACTTCTATCAACTAATCCGATCTAATCTTAGTAACATTTAGCCCACACATACAAATAAAAAAATTCTCTCACATTCCATCACACTATACCAAGGTTGCCTTAGTTGCCCCTTGCTCCATTAAGGGTGCCACACATGCAACAATGGTCAAACCTCCAAAACCATGTTTGGTTTCACACCCACAACTTTGGGTGCAAAACCCACTACTTGGGTACTTCGCCCACAAATAGCTTTTGTGGTGCCAACTCACACAAACCTAGTACCCAAGGTTGTGGAGTACCTCCCAAGCTACAAAAATCAACATTCAGTAGCATCCCATGAAATCATAGTTCTTAGGTGATTCCAAAGAGAGTGTCTTCTCCTTTGTACTTGCAATATTTCCATTCCAAACAAAAAAAGCAGTGCAACCTCACCTTCAGTGAGGCTTTCTCCCATAAGGGTTTCACAGGGCATATATTTATGTTCATTGTAGTTGGTGTGTGATTGTAGTCTTATGTTCTCTATTTTCCGTGTTTATCTATTTCGTGCATGAACAACAAATCAATAATTAACAAATCTAGAATATAAAAAATTCAACCTTCATACTATAGATTTTAGATTATTTTATCAAATCTATTGTAACGAACTATCCAGTGGAATATCCACAACAAATTATGGATCAATAAGACAAGTAGGAGTTACACATTCCAACATTTGCCCTTAATGACTACTTGTTTTAACATTTGTTAGGTCAAGTCTTCATCGACATCAAGTCCTCTACGACAAATGCTTCAATATGCCTATCTAGGTCTTATAGTGATAGCCCTTTACATGTTACATAGATATGAGTACATACTCCATCTCATGGAAATGCTAGGTACAAGCTCAAACTTTTCAAGGACTAATACATTGAATCAACTTGCTACAAATGTAAAGTGTGACTCACATTACCATATGGTCAAGTCTGCTTTTATTTAACAAAAGTTCACCTCATTTGTCCACATCATCCAATCTTCATTCTTACCACAACACTTCCACCAGAGTTAACACTAACTTTTCTTGGACTAAACTCAAAAAAGAACTATGGTGTATTTATGACATCTTTGTTGTTCATGCTACAATCTCACCATTTCAACTTCAGAAAAACAGTCTACAATCAACCCTCATTTTCTCAAGCGAGAATAATTTTAACAAACATGATAACCAACCAATGGTTAATCACCCAAGCAATTCACTTTCATTTCAGTACCAAAAAATATCCATGCTCTTCCATTCACTTGCACATCTATTATCTTGAACTCATGCCAATTGAGAACCAATTGTAGCACTGGTACCACACAGATTGATTAGGAACATGTTGTACTTCAGGGCTTGATGCCAACTTGATCGTAAATAGTGAACAATTGACCATCCTATAGACATATTTCCATCTACCATCTCAATATGGGATGCAAGTCAATCTTACATTCTTTACACCTAGCAATGAAGACTTATAGTGCAACATTCAATAGTGTTTCATCAAGGAACAATTAGTGAAAACAAAATATGTAGCTATAAATCCCTTCTAGCTACCATAAACTTCTTTTTTCTCCACAAAAATGAGTATTGCTTTCTATTTGGCAAATTTTAAACAAAAGCATTTGACATTAGACATTTCGAGGCCCAAGGCGATGCAGTAATGCCACGGTGTGCTCCTAGGCTTTGCAATCATAGGCCCGTTGGTGGAACTTGACCCTTGTCTAATAGATCTCAGAATTTATGACTGCATGAGCTTCTCTGAAGTAGAAGAATCTGAATCCTCGAAACTGATGTCTATTATGTCGCTACTTTGAGTGCAAGACCACTAAATTATCCCAGAAAACTAAATTTGTTCTGAAAAGGCTTATAAGAAAGCCAAGCCTTCATAAATTAATATATTGCCACACATTTTTACCAAATAGACTTAGGAATAATTTTTCATCACAAAATATTGCCACACAAAACCACAAGTCATAAGTAAGAGATAATTATACCTTGTCCCTTTTCTACAATCACAGACAAACTATGTGTCTTTGGATTTATTTACATGCTAGGCATTTTCTTCATCGAGGAGATTCTATACTTCATGCAATTGTTAGAGTCAATTCTAACAAACTTGCACTCACACATTGTGTTGACTAAGTTGAATAAGTTTTATTTTATAGACCCCAAAAAGATTTTAAAAACAAATTGCACAAAGACCAAATAGCCTATTCACATCACTAGTAATGCTAAGAAGTTCGATAAACAATAGATTCTCTCATCGAAAACCATATCAAGTACATATCTACTATGATGGCATTCAACACCACCCCCCATGACTCCGCAATCGCAACAAGACCCTTCAGTTGGAAGGCGACATAAGCAAATGGCAGTTTGTATTCTTTAGAATGAATACCCCAAAGCTTTATCTAACCATTATAACCAACCCCCGCTAACCGAGCTACCTAGCAACAATCCATGGCCACGTATCCGTTCCAATTTAGTGGTCACCTCTAAATCCGTAGCTACGCCCAATTGGCCACAAAGTTCTGCCACTCGCTGAAACAACTCGATTTCAATCAACAAAATCGTATTGCCATTCTTCCAACTGCTCTCAAAGCTCGCCATGTCACATGTTCGAATCGCAAAAGCTCTAACTTCTTTCCCTGGTGTTTTGCCCATCAATTGTGAGTTCTTTGTTTTTCACATATATCTATACATCAACTCCAATACAAAGCCCAGAAAACCAAGTTTCCCAATTGTCATTTGATTTTTATTTGCACCTGAGAGGTTACGGTCCTGAGTTCGAATCCCCGCCATCATTTGCGTAGCACCCACATTCTCAATCTTCTTGATTACGCTCATCGAGGTTGAAAGCAAATCAGCCCCCTACGACCATGATGCAATTGGGTTCATGTTTTCTGTTGTTGATCAATACTACCTTCAATTCCATCCCGTACCCACTCATTTCGAGCTAGAATTCAAATTCATCCTTGAATTCATTGAATCTGGCACTAGAAAAATTGAATCAAACTTGTTAGCTCACATGGAAGGCTTGAAACAGGCCACAGAAATCACCCACGACCACTTGGACCTAGATTGGCTTCACAAGATTCTCCTGCTAGTGTTCTACACTCACCCCTCCGTCGCCAACACAACACTGGAATTGGAGCTCCCTCTGACTGAAACAAAAACAATCAATGACTATCTAGACTATAGCATCAACCTCCTAGACATATGCAAATATATCCCACTCTCCTTGCATCTCATTAATGATCTGCAAACTCGGCATATTTCTCTCCTCAAGGCCGTGACTCCTATGAACTTGTGGCAACTCTCTCTAAAATGATGGTTAACTAGACCTCCATCACAAAAATGGCTCCTCACATGGCTCCTTCTAGGCAGCAATTCTTCTCTAAAATGCAGCTTATATCTGCTATAGTCACCGTGTGTAGGAAGCTCCTGTCACACCAACAACTCATCTCTCTAAAGAGTTGATGGACAAACAATTTATTCCCACAAACAAATCAAGGACATAGCTACAAACGAGTCATAGCATAGCATCAATCTACTCTCAACAAATAACTATCTACTCTACTACACTTAAGTTAATCTACTCCCATAGCAAATTACTCTCACAAGCTTACATTTCCCTAGGCCCTCCCCAAAGGGAGTCAAGCCCAGTCCCACTTTGATACCATGTGACGAAATGGGGGAGTAGAAATACTTTTTCACACAAAAGCTTTGAGCACTATATTAATATCAATAATGTTACATATATATAAACATATGAATGTTGTCTCAAGATAGACACAATGTTGTCTCAAGATAGACCAAATTAGGAGCTAACCAGTCGGAGAGAATCTCTCAAATCCAATTAGATCTAACAATCTCCTAAAGACTTGAAAACAAAATAACTCTACCCAATAATGAACAATAATCATAACAACTTAAATATCACAGATAAAACAAGTAGTAGTTACATATTTCAACATTAATACTTTGGAAGTGGACCTGCAACGGCCATATGTTTATTAAGGTATTGTAATCCTAATCGCAAGTACAAATTATGGCCTCAAATAAACAAGTAAATAACTCATTATTTCATCTCTACATTGATTGAAAAAAGAGGGAATGCTATTCATTCAGGACTAGATTCACACAATGCGGGTTGCAATTAGTAATAATACTATTAGCCAAATACAAAATAACCTCGATCAAATACTTAATAAATCCATTGTCTAAAAATACAACTCATCCCTTATAAACATCATTAACAATTACTTAACATGCCTCCACCTTCAACATAGGGTAAGAATTAGAATGAATACACACATAGATCTATGGAATAACATGTATAGCTATAGAATAAAATGCCATATGGTGGCAGTGTTCAGCAAACAAATGAGTTGCTCTAACATCCCTTCAAATCACGCCATTTAAGATACAACAAACCAGCTTGGTAGTGCGTGTAAGCTCCTGCAATTACAAGAATATGGAACAGCTGATGGCTGTGCCCAGCGATATCAAACTTTCCAGGCTTCCATCTCTCAGGGATCCTGGTTGCATACACCAATGCTCCAAGAACATAGAAACAACCCATGCCAATCTCATAAGCAGTTGTGTGAAGTGCTTCAGGTTCACCCTTATATAGTATGAGCTTATGCACAACAGGAGCCACACCCTAAACGCCCATCCCAGAAAATAATATGGCCCTCAATGTTCTGAATTCAGGACTCTGAAAAGCAGGCAACAGAGACACGAGAATGGTTGCAATCCCAAGCAAAGTGATTGCAGTCAAGTATATTTTTCTAAAGAAAGGAGCGCACATGAACGAATAGTAGACAGGAGGATAAAAAGATGCAGCTATCAAGGCCACAATTCCTGAATAATCAAGTCTTAACATAATGTAGTAAAGTCGCTTCGAGTGGCATGAGAGCAAGTGGAAAGTGGCACTGGCAAAAAGGCAATATGTTGCAGCTCCGAGGAACACTAAGAAAGGCCACCGAGTTATTGGTCTCTGTGAATGGGGAAATACCATGTTTGTGACATCGTCCTTTATGGTTTGCTGCAGCGACAATAAATAAAAGACAAAATTAGAGGGGAAAATACCACAGTTGAATTCATCACCTTCCTAACTAAACTGGAGCTTAAAACATGAAATACAACTGGAGTTAAAAATCATTAAGCATTAAACATGTAGACACTAATACATGACAAAATTACAAATTATGCTAAATTTGAAATATCATAATCAACTAGATTGTCTGCCAAGAGGCCAATCACAACATGCTTGACAGAAATGTGACTCCACGGCAGCAAACAACTTAGTTAGATCTAATAAGGTTATCTAATCACCCATTCAACCATATATTCTCTAAGAGGTACTGAACCTGAATGAGTACACTGCAAGTTTGCAACTCCGGTACTTCACTGTATTTTTATGTAAGTTTGATAACTTGGACCCTGATTCCAGTCAGTGGCTAGGTCACCTCCAATGTGCCCATTTTCCCAAGACATTTCTATCCAACCGGCAGGCTTTCTCTTATCTGAACAACAGTTGATCCTATCTTTTCAGAAAAGAACAAAATGAATAATTAATATCCACAAATGCCCAAAATAGGACAATGGGACTTATAAGTAGAACATCTTCAGGAAACATGAAACAAAGAAAGACAAAGTCAAAACCTAAAAGTGTGTGAACCTAAAATTGTAAACCCTAGAAAATGTGGCAAAGATAGAAACTCTATAAGCAGCAACATCCATATAGCAAGAGAAGCTGATAGAGCCAAGAAGAACAAGAACCTAACCAGCATCTGTATCAGTGGAGGTAACGGCATCTCCAACAAACACTCTGAAGAGCACTAATGCTAAGCCTGATAATGTACTCCGAGGAGTGACTGAGCAACCCTATGACCACAAATAAGCAATGATTGCAGGGAAGTCTGCAGTGTGGATAGGAAAGTAACATCTTAAATATCTGCCCCAGGCTGACTAGCTGTGAACTGCCCAGTGCTTGACTAAGGCCATCCAAAATTGGTTTTTAACATATTTTAAAACAATAGTATCCCAGTCAGTCTTTTCTGGTATATCGTATTCCCTACCACCAAGTTTTAGTTGTGTCTTATTCCCAACAACACACTTTTTTCCCTTGTTTCCGTTTGAAGAATTTGTATATATGTAAGGGCACAAATAAATGGACAAATGCCAGGCATAAATCGTTTATACAAGGGGCTACATAAACATGACTTTTCCGCATAGAAGAAATTAACTAGATAGAGTTGATAGTAGATACTACAGGTACCTATGGATAAAGGTTATCAACAATTTGAGAAGGATGTCACGTGGCTAATGGGAGTAGGCAGAACAAGGAAGGCCTCAAAGCTCAAACGCCCTAAGAACAGATTCTAAGAAATAAAATTCTGGGATTAAGACAAGTAAAAGGCTTTTGCTGACAGTCATACTAAACATGGTTCTCTGCAGATTAAAGTATGGGGACACTAGACAACAAATAGTAGTCGGAAAAAATAGAAAATAGCAAGTTACTAATCTTCGCATATGACAGTTAAGGAAAGAACCCCAAATGAGATACAACTGGAAGAAGCAAATACAGCCACTGGATATGCAAGCAATCTACCAACTGATATTTATGCAACAGTACAATAATGGGAGGAATTAGAATTTCCAAACGGAAAAGAACTTGGATCAATATCAGATCCAAAAGTGAGAGACAATCTGCTGGAAAGCTGCTCTTAAAAAAAAAAGTGCTATATGAGTTCTCTGCCAAGATATTCCACAAGGCAAGATGACAGCCACAACAGAAGAAAAAAAATAGGACAAGGATAAGTCCAATCCAGCAAATGAGAAAATAACACAAAGGTGTATGAAAGACAACACCTCAATGAGGAAAAATGATTATTCTAAAGGGATCTTAGCTTACAGCATCTTATGCGAGACAAATAGATGGTACACAGCTAACGAAAAGCATTTGCAAATTCCCTGAAGAAGAAACCATGGTGACAGAAAACATCTTCTCGCAGAAAGACTTGTGGAAATTTTAACGAGGGACGGCAGTTCACAAAAGAATGGAACACATGCAGCTGGGATCCATAAATATATGCAAGACTGGAAAGTTGATTGCAAAGATAAGACAGGGGAATGCCACAAATACTTGGAGAAAGAGTAAATATATACTATATAGGCTTAGATTCCATTCTAAGTGATTACATACTATTTAAAGAAGTACACTTCAGCATGATATGGAGTTTACAGAAATTAATATTATTTCTGTGCAATCTCCATTCATTTGATTATGTTTGTGACTTTGTCTCTTCAAGCCTGGAAAACGTTCCAGAATCTAATCTGCTCTGATCAATCTCTTTACTTGGTCTTTCTTGTTATGTCCATCCCGCTTGTGTTGTTATTAGATTATTGTTCTTTGGTTTATGCATCTGTTGAGCAAGCAACACTTCCCCTTTCTTTTTTTCCTTTGTCATGTAATTCAAGCAAAAAGTTGGGGCCTGTTGTCTCAAAATCTAACAGGTATTGTGAGGGGAGCTCACAAGGCAAAAACTAGACTCAGGGACAACAATATAAGGTGTAGCCCACAGTCACCACAACCACTACGTCCTGCTCTTTTGCGGACTTTCACCACTAGGGAGGCTTCCCTTAGTAGGTCACCTAGAAGGATATGCTAAGTATAAGGGATAAGGTGACAAAATAGATTTTTGGAGGATAACTCTTTCTAAGGACAAGGCTTAGCAAGCATGATACGGCAATTTGCATCCTCCAATATGCCTAGCTAGGGCACAACATGATTTAGGACTTGAGAAATACAAAGCCGAAAGAACTCACCTAGAATCACAAGGCCAAGAATGTTAGGATATTCCGACACATAGGAAATAGTTAAGTATAACTTGGTCTAGTATAGAGTTAGGTAAAGTGTGTTTCTTTACTATGTACATTTTGTAACTTACAATCTGACGGTCACGATATGTAGTGATCCGACGGTTCATTCTCTCCTCGGTATTACCAACACTTGATCCGTGGCTTAACACCCGATTGGTCCATGATCTCTATTTAAAGAGCATGGAGGGTCATTTGTAGGTTAACTGTTCATGAGAGAAGCTTATGTAAATTTTCATTCTTTTATTAATAAATTGCCTGAAGTGGCCGCGTTGGCTCAGGCCGTGGACTGTTTCCCTCTTTGAGGGTTTTAACCACGTCAAAATACTGGTGTATTGATCTGTGATCTGTGTGTGAGCGGTGTCCTTTGGTGTTCTGTCTGAGGAACTTACCCTGTAAATTCCTACATGGTATCGGAGCTATTTGAGGGCCGCGTCCGTTGGTGATCCAAATCTGAAGCCGGTAGAACTGCATCCGACTGCCGTTTCCTAGATCTACTGTTTCTGACTACTTTCGGGCCGAGAGGACTGCTCTATTGTGTTGGGAGCATCTGTTCCAGTGAGGAACCTCTTTCGTTTCATGCGAAAAGGTTTCCGGTAGCCCTAGCTACGTCATTTTTAAGATATGGAGGTATACAGTGTTTATTTGTAGTTTACAATTATTTTCTCTCTGTTTATTTCGGTTTCGGTTTATTTAGTTTTTTTTATTACCGGATCTGAACCTTTCATTTCTGCGTATGCTCTTTGCCCTGCGACTCTGTGCGATTTGGGCAAATCAGAAACAAAAAGAAAGGATTTTTCTCATGCGTATGCTCTTTTCCGTTGCGCCTTAGTGTGATCTCGGAAAATCAGAAACATTGAGGAAAATATTTAGTTTCCGGCTAAAGCTAACTTCGAGCCGCAAGGTTCGTTTTTTTTTGTATGTCCGTGTTGGGTTTTGTGTTTTTTGTTTTGTAGGGAAAAAAAGCTTTCTCAAAGCAAGCACGCAACCCAAAGCTTCAACCCCCCCCCCCCCCCCCCCCCCCGCTCTCTCTCTCTCTCTCAAACTTTTTATATAGCTCACTTGGTCCAAAGCTAATTTATGAGAGTAGAGGT
This sequence comes from Pinus tabuliformis, assembly GCA_031772625.1. Classification (NCBI taxonomy): domain Eukaryota; kingdom Viridiplantae; phylum Streptophyta; class Pinopsida; order Pinales; family Pinaceae; genus Pinus; species Pinus tabuliformis. The sequence continues at coordinate 753,228,082 of CM062807.1, read as the reverse complement.
CTTGAGTTCAAGTCTCCTTTTTGTGGGGGCGGATTTTTCATTTCCGCACATTCCCGCACTTCGTCGGCATCTTCATCAAATTTTCTTCAAAAAGCCATAACTTCTTCATCCGAAAGCCATTTTCAGAACCGTTTTTTTTGAAACAGCCTAATTTTTCGGGATCTTTCCATTGGTACACTTAGTTTCAGCATCTATAGCTTCAGTTTTTTTTTAAATGGAAAGTCCATGTCAAGTTATTCTTGACAACACCAACTACTTCCAATGGTGGTCCTACATTGTGGATTTACTTAGAAGTAAAGGTCTTTACAGAATAGCCACAGGCCAAGAGACCAAACCGAAAGATGAAGACAAGGCAGCTAAATGGGAAAATAGGCAAGACCAAGCACGTGGGTTGATAGGGATGTCTATTTCTCCAGATCTTAGATTCCATATTGCAAAACTTGATACTCCTGATGAAGCAATGAAACAGATTACTAAAGTCTTTGGAATTAAAAATGAACTTAAAGCCCATCAACTTGAAAATGAATTCCTTACATTGGACCCCAATAATTTTTCTTGCATTGAAGATTTTTTGTCCAAGTTCAAGACCCTTAGACTTCTCTTGGAAGGTGTTAAGGTTAAGAAAGAAGATAGTAGCCTTATCTACTCCATTCTTACTAAGTTGGGACCAGCGTATTCTGTGTTTGTTTCCACCTTCCATTCTACAAGAGAAGCCTTCATTTCTCAAGGACAAGCCTACAAGTCCCCTTCCTTTGATTCCTTTTGTGATTCTTTAATAAGAGAACAAGAAAAACTCTTACACCTTGGTCTTCTTCATCTTGGAAACTCTTCTAAGAAAGCGTTAGCCGCCCAGCAGCAACCAAATTCAAAGAATCCTAAGAAGTCGTATCCTAAAAGGAATGGTCCTAAACCAAACAAGGGTCCTAAGCAATTTCTGCCTCAAAATGAAAAATCATTTCAACAAAATGATAAGACAAATAAAAACAAAGGGAAGAAGACTGATAGACATTGCAACTTTTGTAATCGAGATGTGCCACCTCTTCCTATCTCCTCTACTTTTGAAAATATTTCTTCTTCAGATGATGAAAGCGAGGATGACAATCCTCCCCCACCTTCTCAGGATCCTCCTTCAGCTCCTCAGCTTCCAAAATGGGTCCGTGCTACTCGGGATGCAGCAGGTGATCTTGCCGGTGATCCTACAGATCAGCGACGTACACGTTCTCAGTTTGATAGAGCCTCTTCTTTACTGGCTCAAGCTTCAGTGAATTATGATCCTGACACCTTCGCAGAAGCTTCAGGCCATCCAGATTGGGAAGCAGCTATGAATGAAGAATATCATTCATTATTGGCAAATGATACATGGGATCTTGTTCCTCTACCAAAGGGACGAAAACTTGTCACATGCAAATGGGTTTACAGAACCAAGTATGGACTAGATGGGAAAGTTGATAAACATAAAGCTCGTCTTGTTGCTAAGGGTTTTTCCCAAGTTGAAGGCATTGACTACACTGAAACCTTCTCCCCTGTTGCCAAAATGAACTCTATCCGCCTTGTTCTTTCCCTTGCTGCTTCTTTCAAATGGGAAGTCCATCAGATGGATGTTAAATCTACCTTCTTGCATGGGGACTTGCATGAAGAAATCTATATGGAACAACCTATTGGCTTTATACAAACAGACTCCAGCCTTGTATGTCGGCTTAAGAAATCCCTTTATGGTCTCAAGCAAGCTCCTCGGGCTTGGTATGCCAAAATGGATAGCTTTCTTTTAGAATCTGGCTTTTCTAGGTGTCATTCTGACAATACTGTCTACACCAAGAAAGTGGGCAACTCTCTTATCATTCTTGTTCTTTATGTTGATGATCTTATCCTGACTGGTAGTGATCCCAACCTTATAAACCATGTGAAGTCTAGCCTTAAAAGGAAGTTTGAAATGACAGACTTAGGACACTTACATTATTTTCTTGGTCTTCAAGTCTTGCAATCCAAGGAAGGTATTTCCCTTTCCCAGTCCAAGTATGCTTGTGATATTCTACGCCATTTTCACATGGAAGACTGTAAGCCAGCCCCTTCTCCCTTTCAGTCTGGAGTCAAACTTTCAGTCACTTGTACTTCTCCTGAAGTTGATGCTACCTTATACCGTCAACTTGTAGGAAAACTTTTGTATCTAACCCATACTCGTCCTGACCTTTCCTTTGCTGTTGGCCTTGTTGCTCGGTTTATGCAAAACCCACATGAAAGTCATTGGAAAGCAGCTAAAAGAATACTTCATTATGTTCGAGGTACAGTTCAGTTTGGGATTCATTACAGTGCCGAAGCATCTCCTCTATTGGTTGGTTTCACTGATTCTGATTGGGCTAGTGACCCTGATGATCGGAAGTCTACTACAGGTTATGTGTTCACTCTTGGTTCAGGACCTATTACATGGGCTTGCAAGAAACAAGGTGCCATTTCTCTTTCTTCAGCAGAAGCAGAGTATCGTGGTGCCATAGAAGCTAGTAAGGAAGCCTTGTGGCTTCGTCAGATCCTGTCAGAGTTTGGCTTTCAGCAGCAGCATCCGACTACACTTTGGTGTGATAATCAAAGTGCCATTCAGCTATGCAAAGATCCAGTCCAACATCAGCGCAGCAAACACATTGAACTGCACATGCACTTCATCAGAAAGCTCATTCACGACCATGTTCTTGAAGTGCAATATTGTTCAATAGATGATCAAGTTGCAGACATCTTTACAAAGGCTCTCACAGAGGCGAAGTTCACTAAACTTCGATTTATGGTTGGAGTTCAGGAAGTTGTCACTAAGGGGGGATAGGCTCTAGTGCCTCCTTCCTTCTCCTATTGTGTCATATTTGTAAATCCTTCAATCCTATCCCAAGTTGTTCTTAAGGGGGGATGTTAGGATATTCCGACACATAGGAAATAGTTAAGTATAACTTGGTCTAGTATAGAGTTAGGTAAAGTGTGTTTCTTTACTATGTACATTTTGTAACTTACAATTTGACGGTCACAATATGTAGTGATCCGACGGTTCATTCTCTCCTCAGTATTACCGACACTTGATCCGTGGCTTAACACCCGATTGGTCCATGATCTCTATTTAAAGAGCATGGAGGGTCATTTGTAGGTTAACTGTTCATGAGAGAAGCTTATGTAAATTTTCATTCTTTTATTAATAAATTGCCTGAAGTGGCCACGTTGGCTGAGGCCGTGGACTGTTTCCCTCTTTGAGGGTTTTAACCACGTCAAAATACTGGTGTATTGATCTGTGATCTGTGTGTGAGCGGTGTCCTTTGGTGTTCTGTCTGAGGAACTTACCCTGTAAATTCCTACAAAGAAAAGGCTTCCAAGCAAAGAATACCTTCAATTTAGGGAACAAGAAGCCTTCAAAAAGCCCCAAATTGAAGTCTAGGACGAACTAGGGCTTTTCTAGGGCAAAAGACTTTAACCTTAGAATGGATGGATTAGCCACTAAAAGGAGTTGATTTTGAGGCGATCAACTCTGCTTCCAATGTTTAATCCTCCCACAAGCCAACGATTTCAACCCTAGTTGATATTTGTGCACTAGCCCTAGCTAGCGGCCTATCTTTGAGGAAACGAAAATCAGATTTAGAGAGAGAAAAATGAGATTTATGTGAACTTTTGTCGATGATCAACAAAGTGACCAAGGCCAGTGCCTAGTCCTTGGGTGATAAAGTCTATGGGAGTGAAAAATTTGCTAAATCTTGGTAAGGAGTAAGAGAATAATGAAACCCTAGGTTTCAAAACCCTAGCTATCACTTTTATGTGGGAGAAAAATCAATTCGGAGAGCTAGTTTAAAGACTCACCAATGGGATTGCCATTTACATTCTATAAGTGAGTAGTGCATGCAATACTATCATCTAGATTCCATAAAATGATTTTGAACAATAACTAGCACAATAGAAACCCTAGATAATTAACCATTCCATACATTAGACACAAGAAGCAAAAATTTATCAAATCCAAGGTACACTTACAAGACAGAATGCATGAAAAAGCCTTTATTGCTCCAAAGTGACATCTCCAAGACCAAAGAAATAGCTCCAAAGAGCAAAGTATACCATAGAGTCACATCTCCACAAGAGACGAGAAGCCCAAAATTCTCTAAGAGGGTCGAAAACAATCACAAGTGATGATGATGATGAAATAAAGTGTGTCTATCCTCTATTTATATGAGGATTATGACTACTAATTATGCCTATAAAGCCCCTAAAACAAGTTTGATGCTAAAATGTACTTGGGTTACAAGCCAACCCATTAGCTTTATCAAAATATGCCCTAATTTTCCTATACTTGTGAGCTATAGTTTTTATAATGTTGATGTCATCCAATGTAAATGCTCCCAATTCGATGTCCAAGGGTGATGAGGTGTCCAATAAGGTGTAGATGCCCGTGAAGTCCAAGGTTTGAGGGTTGGCCCTCAAATTCACCTTATTACCTCCCGTGGGTTCCCAACATCCAACTGGGGTGCCACAGAGTGGTCTCCAACTGCTAAATGAGGCCTCCTCTTCTACGGCGTTAGGGCTTCCTTTGGTGCAACAAGCCCTCCCCAATTTCTCAGAGTGAGACCATCCTCATCTGGGCTCTAAATCAGCTATCGCCCATCAAGTTGTGTCAAGGCCAACCTGGGGCATGCTAGGTTCAGTAGTGTCATCCCAAAGAATTGATGCAGGAGCATTCGGCTCAAAAATATCATTGTATTTTAGTAGACATGGGGTCTTGTGTTTTAAGGAAGTTGGTTTCCTGAGTAGTAAATTAATGTAATTATTAAGGTTTTTAAGTAAGTTTATGAGAGATATTAAGAATAGGAATTAATTAGATATTGTGAGGACTATTGTAAATGTTCTTGAATGTAGGAGAACATGAGTGATGATGAGTGATTAGTGAGGATTGAGAGATTTTGAAATATTGTAAATCTTAGATTAGGAATTGGTTTCATGATTTTGGGGATTAAAGAGAATCCTTAGGATTTAGTTGAGTTGTTGAGATCCCCAAGGGATCATTGAAAGATTTTAGGACTTGATGAGCAGATTAAGGATCTGAACCGAAATGGGTTACAGAACCTTTTGTATAAATGTAAGCCTAAAAGGCATAGAGAGAGTTAGTTAGTTAGTTAATTAGAGAGTTAGGAATTAGAGGAGTTTGATTGTAAGCCTACGGGCAGATAGGGAAACAGAGGCCACTGATATTGGAAATCAGGCCTGAGAGAAGAAACTGTGTAAATACTTGTTTACGAATATAGAAATTCGATTTCAAACCTGTGTAGAGTACATATGTGATTAAATTGTAATTATTTATAAACGAAGTGTTTTTGCATAAGATATGTGTGTGCAAACGAAATCAAGAAGGACAGAGCACTGAGACAGTGTACATAGAAAATTGGAGGTTAAACAGTTCCAATGATGGACTGTAATTAAGCTCAGGAAGGAGTCAAACAGAAGATCAATGACATAGAAAGTATCAAACAACAAAGCACGGAAACCATCGGATCGGCCAGATCGACGGATAACAATGACGGAAGAGGAATGGCAGAGAGTAAACTACGTGTTAGCATTAAGGGTTAATACTAAGATTAAGCGCTAAACCTTTGGTTAAGCATCTTCCTTAAAGGTTTTGATTTGAGCACGTGGGCAGTTTTCCAAAGGCGGAAGTGGTATCTCGCGCGGCCTAAAGGCTGTAAGTGGTATTTCAAAATTCTACACGATAAAACATGGAGGCGCCACGTAGCACAACAAAACAACTTTTCTCACGTGCTTCCGAAATTTTATCGGTCATGCTAGTTGGAGCACGAGATTGCGCGATATCCATTGGATCAAGCAGGATTGATCTACGGTGGAGATTTGGCCGCACAAAAGTTGAGCGGGTGACGCGACAGCCGTTGAATCGGATGGAGCAGATCAACGGTAGAGATCGTCCAAGTTAGTTGATGAGCGGACGACGCGATAGCCGTTGGATCTGAAGGAAGAAATCAACAGTGCAGATTTGAAGCGCAAGTTGAGCATCGGTAAATGTGCAAAGTTGTGTGAATCGGCAGAATGGTAAAGTAATGAAGGGTTAAATGGTTTATGTATAATTTCTATTATACAAGAGTTATAATAGAAATAAAGCAGAATAAATATATTATGGGTTAAGTTAAGTTTAACCAAAGTCTAAAGACCATGGTGTGGTTGATAAGTGCGGGTAATAAGAGTTAACCAAAGATATTGAAGGGTTGTATAGTTTCCGCTCAAAGGTTTATTAGAGTTTAGACTTTGGATAATTAAATCAAACGTTTCCGCATAGAGTTAGTGAAGGAACATTAAACCTTGATTTAAGAGAGTTTTTCCTAAGTATATGATTGAAATTCCTGGGACATGAATATGACATGCATTTGTATGCATACTGTGGATATGTGCAGCTAAAGCTGCATCATTCGGTATCAGAGCATGGTAAAGCTCTTTTTAATTAAAGCAAAATTGTGCAGAATGCAAGTGTGATTGCGAAAGAAAGAGGAGATCAGGTTATTTGAATCTGATAAGTAGAAGGCATGACATAAGATGAGAGTAAGTGATACTCTTAAGAAGAGATTGCAGAAGCATAAAGAAAGCACAACAATGTTTGTTTTCTTGAGGAAAATGGAGATTCACTCGAATGTGAAGAGTGGATGGAGACTGCTTGTGAAATCATACAGGTATTGTTTTATTTAACTCTGGTTTGAGTTTTGCAGGTTTAAGACAGAGTAAAGATTGATAGAAGCAGACAGACAAGGAAAGTTGTATGTGTTCTAAAGAACAAAGTGAATGAAAGATTGGAAAAAAAAGTGGCAGTGAACCTGAAGAATCCGACTGAAGGTTGGACAGAGAGGACAAGAGTGTTCTCAGAAGGAAGCTGAGTAGAAGCATTTTAAAGTGACCATAGAAATTTGGCAGCAGCAAAGCTTTTGAAAGCTTGGAATGATCTTTGTTTTAAATATCATTGATATGCATGTAACAGTAATTAGTGAAGCATCTCAGCGAGAAGATCACAGCCTGAAGAGTAGTGATGAAGGAAGCCGGTAAGGGTTTCTGAGAGAGAGTGGCCAGAACCTAGTATTTCATTTGTATTTGAAATACTAGAGGACAATTATGTTTTCAAAAGTGCAGATGAGTTGAAGTCTAGAGCATGGAGTGCTCATATGGTTCCAGAGGAGAGAACTAGAGAGATGCCAAAAGACTGAGCTCAAAGGAGAAAAGCTTAGTGAGGTATCATGCAGCAAGGAAGACTTGCTGTTGCGGAGACTTGTGCAACTCATAGTGAGTGGGTGAAGAACTCATAGAGATGGAGAAGAAGATGACTACTGATAGTCATTGTAGAGGTTCAAAGAAAAGCCACAAAGTGAAGAAAGAAGATGCCAAAGCAAATGGCATATGGAGACAGATGAATGATGAAGAATATGAGAGGGAGAAGGCTGAGATAATAGTCCATCTTGAAGTATTGATGGAACTGTTACAGAGGAATGAGAAAGACCAGAGGTGTGGTTTTCTTATGAGAAGAAAGATAAGGTGGCATAAACTACAGAAGAGGAAAGAGCAAATGATGAATGCTCGACTGAAGGAAGAATTACTCAGAATAAATGAGTATTTGGAGGAAGACTTGAAGACTGAAACTTCAAGTGAGACCAAAAGGTCACATGATTTTAAATCTGATAATTTGTGTATGTTTGCAGGTGAAACATGTGAAAAAAGACAATTTTCTGATATTGTCGTAAAGGAGGAAGAAGACAGGCAGAATCTCAATTCTGTTCTGAAAGAAGATGAGATAGATAGGTCTCATGTAAATGCCCGTACACAATTGGGGAAAAGTTTTACTTTTCAGCATATTGCAAGGACTGAAAGCAGAGGAAGTTTGACTCATGATGATGGCCAAAAGCAAGAAGAAGTAGGGAAGGATATCAAGCAACCAAGTGAAGGACTTGAGGAGATTGAAGAGAAGATCATCGAAAAATTTCTAAGTCATGTAGAGGACTTGGAACAGCAGGAGGACTTGATGATTGAATCATCAAGTGAGATCATGAGGTCTTGTGGTTTTAAAACTGAAAAAGTTGTGTGTGAATGCAGGTATTGCAGAAGACAAACCATCCTATGGAACTGTCTTGAGTGAAGTTGAAAGTTGCCAAGCAAAGTATGATGATGACTGTCTTTCAAATGAAGATCAAGTTGAGTTATTACAGCAGAAGGAGTTCATAAATTCCTTGCTTAGTGAAGGAAATATCTTCAGTAGAGATGAGACAGTTATGTCTTATGATAAGGAATTTGTTATTGGTAAGGACAAAGAGAAATTGATTTTCTTAAATGGCCAAAGGAAGAGTGATGGACAGACATCTAAAACTATCACAAAGATGGAGGATCAGAATTTTATTCTGATCGAGAATGAAGAAGTAGTGTCACCAAGAAATTATACTTGTGACAAAGAAGAAGATAGTGAGGATTGTATGGAGCTTTTAGGAGAAATCCCAAGTGAGATGGCAAATTTATGGCATGAGATAAGTCTTTTAGAGAAAAGGCTAGAAAACCAAAGAGTAAGTGTTCAGGTTGTAAAATCAGAGCTGAATGAGAATGAAGAAGTTCACTACAGTGGACAAGAGCAGGAAGACATCATTGAAGCAGATGGTGTGGAAGAGAGACTAGCTGACAGTCTCGTGAATTCTTTTGAGAATTTAAATCAACATACTGATGTGCTGACAAAGGAGTTAGAGGAAAACTCAGAACATCAAATTGAGATGTTTCCAGAGAAGGAAAAGGCAATGAGGCCTTATATTTTTAATTCTGATAATTGGTGTATTATTGCAGGTTGTGATGAAGATACTGCTGCAAAGACAAAAAAATATTTGGCACAGGAGAACAGTCAAATGAAGGAGGAAAAGGAAGATTCCATGATAGTACTTAGCCCATGGAACGAAAACATTAAATCATTGGAAAGTAAATTTGCAAACAAGGAGCAGAAATTAGATGTTGCAGAGGGAGATATCTTCAAGGATATTCAGGAAGTTTGGGTGGAAGCAATATCTACAGCAGTATCTGGAGCAATCTCAAGAGTAATAGCAGAAGTTGAAGTAGAAAAAGCTGAAGAAAGTAATCAGCAGTTTAAATATGAATGGACAACGTGCAGTGAGATGCAATGGCAGAGTATGTACCAGCCCAAGGATGTGCTGGAGATGGAGATTGAAGAATTATGGCAGTTGATGATGAAACAGTCCAGGTTGAGGTAGCAGGAGGAGTGATCAATCAGAATTTGAAACTGATTGAAGAGAGGAAGATGAACTAGAAGACAACAGATATACAGCAGCAGCAAAGGTGCAAGGCATTTGGGCAGTTACAAACTAAGGTTTGGGACCCTGGAGGTTTTTCTATCAACATATGAGAACACATGATCTGGAGATCATGAATGTTTTCAACCTTGGGAGTCTGATGCAGGAGCATTCGGCTCAGAAATATCATTGTATTTTAGTAGACATAGGGGGTCTTGTGTTTTAAGGAAGTTGGTTTCCTGAGTATTAAATTAATGTAATTATTAAGGTTTTTAAGTAAGTTTATGAGAGATATTAAGAATAGGAATTAATTAGATATTGTGAGGAATATTGTAAATGTTCTCAAATGTAGGAGAACATGAGTGATGATGAGTGATTAGTGAGGATTGAGAGATTTTGAAATATTGTAAATCTTAGATTAGGAATTGGTTTCATGATTTTGGGGATTAAAGAGAATCCTTAGGATTTAGTTGAGTTGTTGAGATCCCCAAGGGATCATTGAAAGATTTTAGGACTTGATGAGCAGATTAAGGATCTGAACCGAAATGGGTTACAGAACCTTTTGTATAAATGTAAGCCTAAAAGGCATAGAGAGAGTTAGTTAGTTAGAGAGTTAGGAATTAGAAGAGTTTGATTGTAAGCCTACAGGCAGATAGGGAAACAGAGGCCGTTGATATTGAAAATCAGCCCTGAGAGAAGAAACTGTGTAAATACTTGTTTACGAATATAGAAATTCGATTTCAAACTTGTGTAGAGTACATATGTGATTAAATTGTAACTATTTATGAACGAATTGCTTTTGCATAAGATATGTGTGTGCAAACGAAATCGAGAAGGACAGAGCGCCGAGATAGCGTACATAGAAAATTGGAGGTTAAACAGTTCCAATGATGGACTATAATTAAGCTCAGGAAGGAGTCAAACGGAAGATCAACAACGTAGAAAGTATCAAACAGCAAAGCACAGAAATCGTCGAATCGGCCAGATTAACGAATAACAATGACGGAAGAGGAATGGCGGAGAATAAACTCCGTGTTAGCATTAAGGGTTAATACTGAGATTAAGCGCTAAACCTTTGGTTAAGCGTCTTCCTTAAAGGTTTTGATTTGAGCACGTGGGCAGTTTTCCAAAGGCAGAAGTGGTATCTCACGCGACCTAAAGGCTATAAGTGGTATTTCAAAATTCTATGCGATAAAACGTGGAGGCGCCATGTAGCACAGCAAAACAACTTTTCTCGCATGCTTCCGAAATTTTATCGGTCGTGCTAGTTGGAGCGCAAGATTGCGCGATATCCGTTGGATCAAGCAGGATTGATCTATGGTGGAGATTTGGCCGCACAAAAGTTGAGCGGGTGACGTGACAGCCGTTGGATTGGATGGCGCAAATCAACGGTAGAGATCGTCCAGGCTAGTTGATGAGTGGACAACACGATAGCCGTTGGATCTGAAGGAAGAAATCAATGATGCAAATTTGAAGAGCAAGTTGAGCATTGGTAAATGTGCAAAGTCGTGTGAATCGGCAAAATGGTAAAGTAATGAAGGGTTAAATGGTTTATGTATAATTTCTATTATACAAGAGTTATAATAGAAATAAAGCGAAATAAATATATTATGGGTTGGGTTAAGTTTAACCAAAGTCTAAAGACCATGGTGTGGTTGATAAGCGCGGGTAATAAGAGTTAACCAAAGATATTGAAGGGTTGTATAGTTTCCGCTCAAAGGTTTATTAGAGTTTAGACTTTGGATAATTAAATCAAACATTTCCGCATAGAGTTAGTGAAGGAACATTAAACCTTGATTTAAGAGAGTTTTTCCTAAGTATATGATTGAAATTCCTGGGACATGAATATGACATGCATTTGTATGCATATTGTGGATATGTGCGGCTAAGGTTGCATCAAGAATCCTCAAAACTGGGTCAAATTCAACTAATGCATTGGGTGTTGGAGGTGCTCTGGGAGGTGCCAATGCACTCTTCTAAAGGCCCTATGTACCTGTGGAGTGGATGCCCAAGGCCTAGGCTACAGAACCACCTAACAAGAACAACATAGATTCTAGTGAAGGCAACCAATCATCAGGGACCAAGGTCATTAATGCGTCTAAGTGAACCAGACTTGAATGTTAAGGGAAATTTAATACTTCAAACAAGGATCCCTTTCCAAAATCAGGGCCATGATCTCGCAAAGGTGTTTTTTCCCTAGGTAGGGGTGGTTAAAAGTCAACCCTATTAGGTGCTTCCAGCCCCTATGGGGAAGAAACAGTTCCCTGGCCCACCCTTTAATTGATAGGTGTTAGTGAATAATAATGTGGTAATGGAGGGGGATAAGACTTCATGGCCAAGTGCCATGGCCAAATGGACCAGCTGATGGGGGTGTGCACATCCTAAGTGTATAGATGTGTGGAGGGAGCATCCATGGATGCATGAGTTACCAACTCTCCCTTGGTTTTTCCACTCCTCTTGTGTGTCTTTTACTACTTCTTGATTTTTCCTTGTATTACCGCTCATATCTCAAGGGTTAGAGCTTGTTTTATATGATGTAGCAGTTTTATTACTCTTTTAAGATCAGCCAACTTATTACTCGTCAGGGTTGGGAAATGTGATGGTTCCTTTTAATGTAATGGAGCATCATGTGCTCAAGAACCGGGTGATGGCCATATGAGGTAGGTAGAACTCATGATAAGCTTTTGCCCATGTGCTAATTCTTATTGCCCCGACCATATTTTGCATCTTGATTTTTCTTTCTTTATTTTCTTGTGGCTATGATATGCTTTTTCCTTTTCGTTTAGCTGCATCAACCTCCCAAGGTCAAGTTTCTGGACCCTACTCACGGTATGTGAATGTGAGTGCTAAATCCCCAGGAACCAATGACAAGTTATACTTGAAGAATGGAGGTGAAATATGGGCTTGCAATGTGGAATGGAAAGAGCTAAGTGTGACATAGGGAAGATGGAACACGCTATCTCAATCATGGCTTCCCCGATAGTGCCCCTCCTATAACGCAAAAGGGCCTTAAGGGGGTTCGCATTGGACTAAGGTCAAAGATTAACAACCCTGGTAAGGTGAGAGAACAAGAATATGGTCAAGGTCTTTCACTCTTCCTAATCACCCCATAATCCATACTAAATGCCCAAGAACAAACAAGTATAAGCACTCGATTGCAAAATGATCAAAGTACCTTTTAATGGCAACCCACCTTCATCCAAGTGCTAACGCCAGATGGCTGAGAAGCACATGGCTAATACACGCGGCGAAGGAAAATGGCATATCATCATCTAATTGTGGCTGGCAGTGGTTGTTGGCTATCAAATGTAGGAGAAAAAAAATTCTCCTATGGGGTTACCCATTTTGGTGGTGGGTAATAAGGCCACTCCTATTATTTTATTTGAATTTTGAGAATCCAAACTTGTTCATATTTCAACTTGAAGGAATTTATGTGCTACTAACTTTTAATGAAGTCCCCAAGAGGATAGTTTGAGGTCTAATAAAAACCCAATACATAACCTCAATGATTTTTGAATGAACCTCTCAAACTTGAATTTCTTTACCATTCCTCGTAATCATTGAACTGCAAGCCTTAAAATGTTTCAGTGCTCTTCAAGGTTTTCTTGTTTGCAAAATTCCAAAAGCTATAAAACATTACATCATCAACAATTCCCTTAAGTATAGAAGATGTGATACATCACATTATTGCAAAGTTTCAAACATTGTGGCAAATTCAAACTTGGATTTGCATGACATCATGCAAGGATACAAAACCTTGAAGACGTGACAAAGAAATAATATGCAACATATCGCAATCCCGCAAAATTATAAAACATGCAAAACTGCAAAAAGGAAAGGCCATTGTTGCATCAAAAGTCACCACGATGCAACATATTTCATTGCCACAAAATTGTAGAACATGCGAAGATGAGAAAAAGGAAAGGTATTGCTTGCTATCAAAATTCTATGAGATGCAACACATAAAATCAAGAAAAGGGGAAACTCATCATGACAAATTCATAGATTCTTACAATACAACATCACAAGATTTGAAGGTTTAAGAAGTTGTGACATTAACATGCTCTCGTGGGCAATGCAAATTTGGGGAATTGCAATAATATTAAAAAAGACTTGATGCATCTTTGAAAAAGTCTCCAAGGATGTGACACACAACACCAAGCCAAGAATTTGAAAAATACAAAAATTGTGCCAATGGAAGTTGAAGCGGGAAAAAGCAACTTCAGCACAAAGGTTTTCACCGAGACTCTTCCACTTCCATAAACATACCACATTAGCACAACTCCTATCCATTTACTACTAGTTGTTCATTTCAACTGGTTCAACATTACTTTACCACTACAATTAAATATCAATAGAGAATTGTTTGCTTTCTTGCTTTAATATTCTCCTATGATTCAAATTTTCAAATTTTGTCTCCCATCCCTATTGAAACTTCTACATCTATTTTCATTCACACAACTTGAACATGATAGCACAAAATCTTAAATAATTTTCATTTTCAAGGGTGAACACCACCTTAAAGTTGAAGCCCTAGATCACAAACACCTCCCTTGTTGCCTTAGGCGGGATGACCATACCTACCCACATTGTTCATACCTTTTTTATAATCTATAGCTTTCACCAAGCCCCAATATTGAATGAAGTCAAGGCCCCTATCCCACATAAGCCACAAAGGACGAATTTCAATCCAAAACGAATAACCCCATTACCAACCAAAACGAATAACCCCATAGGATGAAATTTTTTTGCTACATTTGAGAGCCGACCGGTCAGCCGGGCAGCCAACAACCCCTACCAGCCACCAGTAGATGATGATATGCCATGTGCCTCCGCCACTTGCATCAGCCATGTTGTTAAATTGGCAACTAGGGCCAAACTCCATGTGGGTCGGCTTATTTATGGCAGCTGATATTTTTATTGGATCCCTCTCGTTGAGAGGTGTAGGATTGATCCAAAGATCATCCGATTCCGATAAGTATTTATGGAGATATGAATTTATTTTGTTTATGTAATTATAGTCAAGCCGACCAGCTCTTATGTAGGCTCTAGAAGCCCAACCGACGTGTCTATTCATCATCCACGTTTTAGTATAAATTGATGAGGACTTGAAGTCATTTTACACATGTATTCTTGAGGTGCTCTCCTCTCCACGTCTTGGGTTTTTGGAGAAGGAGAGAACAAGAGAATACACTGGCCTATATACAAATGATGCCCTGATCTAAAACGCAGAAGCATCGGTCATGAAGAAGTCTATACGCAGCAAGAAGAATAAGGGAGATCTTACTATACTCTATACGCTGTGATGAACTACAGCCCTATGCAGCCCTAAACGCAGGTACTAATACGCTGTTCAAATCATAAAGGATAGTCGCAGCAATATAAAGGGAGCCGCAGTCATCAAGGGTAGCTACAGTCAAATCCGCAGTAGGGTATTCACTGCACCATAGTTTTAGGTGCAGTCATGGCTTCATGAAGGACGCAGCAAATTGTTGATACTCTCAGCATCCTGTATTGTATATGGATCAGGCGGCATAGATCAGGGCATAGAAACTCCAGTCACGCAGTTTCATGAAGACTCATATATATACACACACGCAGGCATACAATGCAGCAATATATAACGCAGCAAGATATATATATATTTGCAGGCAGTGGCAAAATATATATACGCAGGTCATGGCATATATATATCATCATATACGCTGGCAAATTAACGCAGCTAAATTTATATGCTGTCTAAAAGTCTTATACGCAGGCCCTAGTCATGCGCTGTAATGGGAGACACGTTGTAATCATGGAAACACTTTACGACTTATACGCAGGCCCTAGTCATGCGCTGTAATGGGAGACACACTGTAATCATGGAAACACTTCATACGCAGCCATATATTAGCATGGAGATACGCTGTCATCTAAACGCAGTCCTGAAACACTCAATACGCAGCCATATAGATACGCTGTCAGGAAGACACTTTCCACGCAGTCATCTAATCGCAGCAGTGACTTAGTGGAAGAAGCCTCAGTCATAACCCGAGCTAGTCTCATGGCAATACGTATGATCTCAGATCTAAGGAACGCATGACAAGAGGACGCAAGGAATTCTGTGCTAGTATCATTCTCAGCATACCTGTAAATTAAAGGTGCAGTCAAGATAGATCTTGGATGGATGGAGCAGAAAAGACTTCGGATGAGGACGCTGTATTAATATGCATTCTGGGCTAGATTCATTCTCGGCATAGTCACAATTCTTGTGATGTCAATCTCAGCATTTCTGTGAATGGAGTCTTACCGTCTTGGCACAGTTAGTCTCACAGTATATGGATCTGCCTCCTTGCAATCTTGATATGTATATCAGTGATATCACAACAGCTCTGCTAATAGTCTCAGTATATATATATTTATATGTATCTGTGCTCCTTCCTGGTTACAATATTGGTGAAAGTAAAGCCACAGTCCTAATCTCATTGACCATCACAATCTCGATGCAATGAGTGGGAGCAGTATCACAGTTTGCTCCATAAATCAGTATTTATACACAGTTAGGATGATTGCAAGTGTTGTTGCGTTGGTTGCTGCATTGGTGATGTTTTGAAGACATTCTCTTCCGTGTTGCAATGTGCTAGGCCACAGGCCATAGCACCATAGCAATGGTTACCTTGGGGATGCTGTCTTAGGACTGTTTGGAGATTGTTCAGATCAGCCATTCATCACAGTCAAGGGAGTTTGGGGCTGCAACCAGAATTGTTGGAGCAGCTAGCAATTTGAGGAATGCTGCATCAGGATATGCTTCAGCATGATTGAAGACTGTCATAATGAAGTGCCTTCCACTGCTGTCATAAAATCTCAGTTTTATGTATTTGTATTATCTCTCTCTTTCTCTGCTGAACTTTGAAGATAAAAGAAGATTTGATCAAAGGGTTTCCCCACACATTGTGGGGTTTGTCCCTGGCTCGCGCCATATCTTGTGTCCTCTTGCCTTGGCTTGTCTTCTGCGTTTTATATTTATGTTCTATCTGCAGTTTATCATAATGCTGATGTGATTGCTAACTGTGAAAATTTAAATAAATTGCTCTAGCATAGAACATACCTAATCTTAACATGGTATCAGAGCTGAGGTGAAGACAATGCCCAAGCAAGAGTGAAAGAGCAATCACCGAAGACAGTTGGGACAAGACAGAAGGATCAATGGGTTCCTCATAATTCACCTAGGGTGAAGTCAAAGCAGAGAATGTTATCAGAATGGCGCAGCGGAAGATTCTGATGGTCCATCTTAAGATCACTTCATTGGGAAGTTCGGATCTAAGGGTGGAAGGAAAGGCGGATGCCTTGTTGAAATAAGTTTGGCCGTTATGCGAAGGAGTGTCTGAATGGCATAGACACATCTCTTGATGAAGATAACAATCATTCCTAAGACATCTTCAATGATCAAAAGAATGACTGGTAATGCAGGTCATCAAGGAAATGGTCGACTCTTCCACGAAAGCAAGGAACCCCAAAATCTCTTTTATATACCTGATCGAACCTGATGTCCATCTCGGAAATGGAAGTCAAAGGTTGCAAGGTGGCACTTATCGATGGAAAGGTATGTGTTTGAAAATAGATCTTTTAAAGATGTTTTTGAGTTCAGGGTTGTATCAAGTTGCAGGAAGTCCACTAGGGACCATGTCCATTGACTCAGCTCCGGAGGTCTGTGAGTCAGATGATGACTAGGATGCCTGAATTCAAAAGGAAGCATGAAGGTACATGTCTGAAATGTACCAAAGGAAAATATTATAAGGGGACCCTTCCCCTCATGCAGCAGGTTCACAGGTTTGGAACAACCCGAGGAGTTTGAGAATCATGATCAAGGAATCTCATGTATACAGGTGGAAGAAAGCCCTCTATGGCTTGAAGAAAAACACCTCGGGCATAATATGAGAGGATTGATAGCTGTCTAATGCAGCTGAGATTCACTAGGAGTGAAACCGATCCAAACCATTACTTGAAGGTTGTGAATGATAAACCTCTCGTACCGGCACCTATGTCTGACAGGTGCAGACCCTCTCATTTATAGGAGACAGAGGGAGTTGGATTCTGAATGTGGGAAGATAAGCTGCAAGCTTGTGACTGCCTCGAGGATCTTAACTTTCAGAAGTTATATGGTAATGATGTCAGACCAGATTTGGGAAATGCCTCTGAGTTTCATAAACTCATTCGCATTGATGTTCTTGGAGAACCTCCGTCCAGACATCTGTGTTGCAGTTAGCATGGCGAGCTCATATTTGGTTTAGCCTCACTAGATTGGTGCCAAGAATCTTCTAAGATATCTTCAGGGCACAATCTCTCGTGAATTGAGATACACTGCCAAAAATATGAAACCACATGATTATTCGAATGATGAGTGGGCAGGCAGTATGGAGGATCACTAGAGCACTTCTCAGTGTTGTTTCTCTTTGGAATCTGCCTCGATATCCTGGATGAGCAGGAAGCAGAAGTCGGTGACCCTGAGCACCACCAAGGCAGAATACATTGTTGATAGTATGGCCTCCTGTGAGGCAGTCTGGTTGCTGAAGCTCTTGTGGGATTCGATTATTGAGGAATCCTGTATTTGACAATTGCTCCAGCAGATAGACATCAAATATTGCCTTATTTGGGATATGGTAAGTCGATGATTAAGGAGGCTCCATCGCACTGAGATGATGTACAGGACAGAGCCCTGAGGAAAGATCAAATTTGTGATTTTCCCGAACGACTTGGAGTCGTCGAGAGACCTTTGTAAAAGGGTCCTGCATGTTGCATACATTGAGCTCTAGGAGCTTTGGGGGGCTTGCAGTTATATTGGAGCAACATACGACCACAGGGTGACTCACCCTCCCCTGGTGGTGTGCGCTGAAACAAGATGATTCGCTCTCTTGTGGGACAAGATGATTCGCTCTCTTGTGGGACAAGATGATTCGCTCTCTTGTGTAGCAGGATGATTAGTTCTCCTGTGAGGCCTGGATTGATGTGTTCTCCATGGCGATTGTAGCAGGATTGATGTGTTCTCCTGTGAGGCCTGGATTGATGTGTTCTCCATGGCGATTGTAGCAGGATTGATGTGTTCTCCTGTGAGGCCTGGATTGATGTGTTCTCCATGGCGATTGTAGCAGGATTGATGTGTTCTCCTGTGAGGCCTGGATTGATGTGTTCTCCATGGCAGCCTGGATTGATGTGTTCTCCATGGCGATTGTAGCAGGATTGATGTGTTCTCCTGTGAGGACAGGATTGATTAAGTTCTCCTGTCGAGGCATCCTACCCATGCAGTCTGGGACTCATGGGAAGTACCTCTCATCTGATCAATGAGCAGGGAAATGAAGTTAGGGACCATAGTAGTACCGATGGACGCATCGTTGTATCTACCGTACTCCCTACGCTAGGATGTCCTCCATTGATCTGGGATCAATGATACTGGTCTGGGACCAGTAGTAGGAGTTGTACATGCTATGACGCTGACTTCGGGTCGGCCGAGACTGGTCTGGGACCAGTGGTACATACTCCGAGACTGACTTCGTGTCAGTGCAGTACTGGTCTGGGACCAGTGAGAGTGGTACATACTATGACGCTGACTTCGGGTCGGTTGAGACTGGTCTGGGACCAGTGGTACACTCTCTGAGACTGCGATACTGGTCTGGGACCAGTGGTAGGAGTGGTACTTACTATGAAGCTGACTTCGGGTCAGTTGAGACTGGTCTGGGACTAGTGGTATGCACTCTGAGACTGACTTCAGGTCAGTAGAGAATGATATGACTCATTCTCGATCAATTCTTCTTCTTCATAGTTCAGCGGAGATGAGCAGAGCCAGCAGCGCTGAGCAGAGCAGAGCTAGCAGAGCCAGCAGTGCTGAGCAGAGCAGAGCTAGCAGAGCCAGCAGCGCTGAGCAGAGCTGAGCAGAGCAAAGCAAAGCCAGCAGAGCTGAGTAGAGCCAGCAGAGCTAGGCAGAGTAGTGCAAGGCACTAATGGCAGAGATAGTACAGTCGTACATATGGATCAGCGGATGGAGTTCTCCCTAGTTGAGAGGGAGTGTTAAATTGGCAACTAGGGCCAAACTCCATGTGGGTCGGCTTATTTATGGCAGCTGATATTTTTATTGGATCCCTCTCGTCGAGAGGTGTAGGATTGATCCAAAGATCATCCGATTCCGATAAGTATTTATGGAGATATGAATTTATTTTGTTTATGTAATTATAGTCAAGCCGACCAGCTCTTATGTAGGCTCTAGAAGCCCAACCGACGTGTCTATTCATCATCCACGTTTTAGTATAAATTGATGAGGACTTGAAGTCATTTTACACATGTATTCTTGAGGTGATCTCCTCTCCACGTCTTGGGTTTTTGGAGAAGGAGAGAACAAGAGAATACACTGGCCTATATACAAATGATGCCCTAATCTAAAACGCAGAAGCATCGGTCATGAAGAAGTCTATACGCAGCAAGAAGAATAAGGGAGATCTTACTATACTCTATACGTTGTGATGAACTACAGCCCTATGCAGCCCTAAACGCAGGTACTAATACGCTGTTCAAATCATAAAGGATAGTCGCAGCAATATAAAGGGAGCCGCAGTCATCAAGGGTAGCTACAGTCAAATCCGCAGTAGGGTATTCACTGCACCATAGTTTTAGGTGCAGTCATGGCTTCATGAAGGACGCAGCAAATTGTTGATACTCTCAGCATCCTGTATTGTATATGGATCAGGCGGCATAGATCAGGGCATAGAAACTCCAGTCACGCAGTTTCATGAAGACTCATATATATACACACACGCAGGCATACAATGCAGCAATATATAACGCAGCAAGATATATATATTTGCAGGCAGTGGCAAAATATATATACGCAGGTCATGGCATATATATATCATCATATACGCTGGCAAATTAACGCAGCTAAATTTATATGCTGTCTAAAAGTCTTATACGCAGGCCCTAGTCATGCGCTGTAATGGGAGACACGTTGTAATCATGAAAACACTTTACGACTTATACGCAGGCCCTAGTCATGCGCTGTAATGGGAGACACACTGTAATCATGGAAACACTTCATACGCAGCCATATATTAGCATGGAGATACGCTATCATCTAAACGCAGTCCTGAAACACTCAATACGCAGCCATATAGATACGCTGTCATGAAGACACTTTCCACGCAGTCATCTAATCGCAGCAATGACTTAGTGGAAGAAGCCTCAGTCATAACCCGAGCTAGTCTCATGGCAATACGTATGATCTCAGATCTAAGGAACGCATGACAAGAGGACGCAAGGAATTCTGTGCTAGTATCATTCTCAGCATACCTGTAAATTAAAGGTGCAGTCAAGATAGATCTTGGATGGATGGAGCAGAAAAGACTTCGGATGAGGACGCTGTATTAATATGCATTCTGGGCTAGATTCATTCTCGGCATAGTCACAATTCTTGTGATGTCAATCTCAGCATTTCTGTGAATGGAGTCTTACCATCTTGGCACAGTTAGTCTCACAGTATATGGATCTGCCTCCTTGCAATCTTGATATGTATATCAGTGATATCACAACAGCTCTGCTAATAGTCTCAGTATATATATATTTATATGTATCTGTGCTCCTTCCTGGTTACAATATTGGTGAAAGTAAAGCCACAGTCCTAATCTCATTGACCATCACAATCTCGATGCAATGAGAGGGAGCAGTATCACAGTCTACTCCATAAATCAGTATTTATACACAGTTAGGATGATTGCAAGTGTTGTTGCGTTGGTTGCTGCATTGGTGATGTTTTGAAGACATTCTCTTCCGTGTTGCAATGTGCTAGGCCACAGGCCATAGCACCATAGCAATGGTTACCTTGGGGATGCTGTCTTAGGACTGTTTGGAGATTGTTCAGATCAGCCATTCATCACAGTCAAGGGAGTTTGGGGCTGCAACCAGAATTGTTGGAGCAGCTAGCAATTTGAGGAATGCTGCATCAGGATATGCTTCAGCATGATTGAAGACTGTCATAATGAAGTGCCTTCCACTGCTATCATAAAATCTCAGTTTTATGTATTTGTATTATCTCTCTCTTTCTCTGCTGAACTTTGAAGATAAAAGAAGATTTGATCAAAGGGTTTCCCCACACATTGTGGGGATTGTCCCTGGCTCGCGCCATATCTTGTGTCCTCTTGCCTTGGCTTGTCTTCTGCGTTTTATATTTATGTTCTATCTGCAGTTTATCATAACGCTGATGTCATTGCTAACTGTGAAAATTTAAATAAATTGCTCTAGCATAGAACATACCTAATCTTAACACATGTGCCTCTCACCATCAGGCATTAGCACTTGGATGAAGGTGGGCAGCTACTCAAAAGGTACTTTGATCATTTTGCAATTGGATGCTTATACTTGTTTGTTTTGGGCATGTAGTATGGATACTGGGGTGATTTGGAAGACTGACATACCTTGACCATATTCTTGTTCTCTCACCTCATCGGGGGAGTTAATCTTGAACCCTAGTCCAGTGGGACCTCCCTTAAGGCCCTTTGTGTTATAGGATGGGCACTACCTAGAAATACATGATTGAGATAACATGTTTCATCCTCTGTATATTATATTTAACACCTTCAATGCCACATTACAAGCCCCATATCTCACCTCCATTCTGTTACCCACCAAAAGTGGGCGACCCCATAGGAGAATTTTTCTCGTGGTCATCTCTTCCAACCGACAGCCAGCAAAACGAATAACCTCGTAGGATGAAAATTTGTTGCTACATTTGAGAGCCAACCGGTCAACCAGGCAACCAACAACCCCTACCAGCCACCAGTAGACGATGATATGCCATGTGCCTCTCACCATCCGGCATTAGCACTTGGATGAAGGTGGGCAGTACTTCGATCATTTTGCAATTGGGTGCTTATACTTGTTTGTTTTGGGCATTTATTATGGATAATGGGGTGATTTGGAAGATTGACATACCTTGACCATATTCTTGTTCTCTCACCTCACCAAGGGAGTTAATCTTGAACCCTAGTCCAATGGGACCTTCCTTAAGGCCCTTTGTGTTATAGGATGGGCACTACCTAGAAATCCATGATTCAGATAACATGTTTCATCCTCTGTATATAATATTTAACATCTTCCATGCCACATTACAAGCCCCCATATCTCACCTCCATTCTGTTACCCACCAAAAGTGGGCGAGCCCATAGGAGATTTTTCTCGTGGTCATCTTTTCCAGCCAACATCCAGCAACCCCTACCAACCACCGAGTAGTTGATGCGATGTGTGGTTCTCATCTCCGACACCTGCACCAATTATAAGTTTCCCCACCCATTGGTCAAGAGCACATGTTGCAAGGTGGGAAATCCGACCCAAAAGGTACTTTATTCATTATGCAATTAGGTGCTTATGCTTGTTTCTCATTTGGCCATTTGGCATGGATTATGGGGTGACTTGGAAGAAGGAAGGGTTTTGACCATGGTTTTGTTCCCTCACCTTAAATAGGGGGTTAATCTTCAATCCTAGTCCAGTGGGACCTCCCTTAATGGCCCATGGATTTAGGAAGGGCATTACTTGGAAAACCCTGATTGAGATAGTGTGGTCACATTTTCCCCATTCCATACTTATCACTTCCCTCCATACATTATAAGCCCTATACTCCATCTCCCATCTCCAGGTCCACTTGACCATGGGTCCACTAGGATTTAGCACACCCCCTCCCCTTTTCCACATATCTGGGTTGGGCCTGGAAATTTTGCCCTAGGAGGTTCATGCAGCTAAAAGAAAAGGAAAGAGCATATCATGGCCACAAGCAAGAAACAAAAGAAAGAATATTATAAAATGCAATAGATGGCTGGAGCCTGGGATATTAACATTAGCATGTGGGCAAAAGCCAAGCATGAGCTCTACCCCTTATCATTATGCCCATCATCTAGTTCATGGGGCCAATGTTTCCCTACAACATTATGGAAAAGGAACCTATGCATGTCCCAACCCCTGGTGGGTGATGAACTGCCCCACCACTAAGGGGCTTACCACTACTACACATCATTCAAAGTATGTTCTCTTTCCCTAGAGCTTCAGGCAGTAATACAAAGAAAAATCAAGAAAAAACAAAAGGCAATAAGAGGGGTGGAAAAATAAAGGTTGGGTAACTCATACATCCACAATTGCTCCTTCCTCACATTTGTATGCCCAGAATGTGGAATTTATCATCAATGCTACCCCCTTTTCCCCTTTGTTCCATCATTATTCACATGACACCTATTGATTGAAGAATGTACCAAGGACTTGTCTTTTCCCTTGGGGGCTAGGAACACCTAATAGGGTTGTCCATTAGCCACTCCTACCTAGGGAGCTAACACTTCAACATGATCAAACCCCCAAATTTGGAAGGGAATCTTTGTATGAAGTGTCATTTTTCCCTTGATTTACAAGCTTGGTCCACTTATATGCACTAATGATTATTGTACCTAATGGTGAGGACGCAGCACTAGATATTGTGTGTGATTAGAAGGTGGTTTTCATAATGGGTTGGGCAACTTAGCTGGGGCTCAAGCCCACTCGAGGAGCATATGATGCCCTACAAGTGAAGCTTTGAGACCCATGGGACTCCTATCACTTGTAGAGCATCATTCATATCCATGGGCACTGTCACCACCTCAGCAAGCTTTCACTTTGCCCCATATTATTCACAACATGATGCACTTGGGCCAGCATGCCCTAGCCAACTTAGCAGTGATTATACGGTTTGGCAGTTGATCCGAGGCCCAAATGAGGTTTGTCTCACCCTTGAACATGGGAGGGCTAGCACCATGCTTACAGCCTTCAACGTAGGAGCAGAACCAAGCTATTTCACCACCAAGAGACTCATGATACCATATTTTGTGCTCCAAACCCAAAACTTGGGTCCACAAAATGACTTGCATGGAAGTTTAGGGGCTAACCCCTAGACCTTGATTTTGGAGCTCTCTACAATCAATTTGGCACTAGAGGAGCCCAACGCTTGCCTAAAGGAGGCCTACACAGGCATGACATCAGCATTTCAGCCCTCCTATTGGTTAATTATTATGTTCTCACATTGGCTATAAGGTCGGCTTGTGACCTTACCTAGTATTTTCCCATTATTTTGTTAGTGGAGGGGCTAATAGGCTAAAATTAGACATCATTGGACACATATATATTAGAGAGACCTCATTTGATCTCTATCATCATCAACTTGATGAATTCGGACCTCTTTAGAGAACTCGCACTAGCTTCTTGTGGGTGAATTGGAGATCATAGGATGCACTTTGATGTTTGGAAGTTGATTTTTGGATATTCTTTGGAGCTATTCTTAGTTTAATGGAAGGATATGTTGCATGTTATCTTGTAAGTAAATCCTATTGTTGAATATATTTTCTTGAATGTCTAATGCGTGGAACGATCGATTCTAGGTTAAATTTTGTGCCCTAATTTGTTGAAGATCAATTTATTGAAGAATATCTAGATGAATGTTGTATGCATTACTCATCATAACATGTAACGAAGGTTCCTAGTGGTGATCTTCTTGTAACTCTCCTACGAAACTCCATTTTTCCATTGAATGGGTAAATGTTGGAAATTTGATACCTAGGGCATCAAATTTTGGCCTCCTTGGGAACAAATTTGGCTTATCTTAAGCATCCCAGACACTATATGCCCATAAGACAAGACACTAGTCTTATCACTTGATGATCATCTTGAAATTTCCTCCATAAATTTCTCTCCTTAAAGTCAATCCTTAAAGGCTAGGAAGGAGAATCTAGGGCTTAAAGTGAAATTCTAGGGAGGAGGGTTTTGGAGGTTTGAGAACCTAAACATCAAGAGGTAGGTCTTGACTACATGACCTATCATTTTGGTGAGCATCTACTCAAATTTCATCCCTAAGATGGAAACCCTGGTTTCTTGCCCCTCAACCTGAGGACTTTCTTGAAGGTTTTGTGAGCCTTGTAATTGTTGGAATCCATCACAAGGAACCTTTTCTCTTTTGTCTTGACCTTTGGAACTCCCATTATCGTCAAATACATCAAAACCTAGGTCTTGCACCTCCCTTTTCTAGGTCTTTTCATTGAGAGCAAATTGCTTCCTTAAAGAAGCCTTTGAACTTATATTGTGTCTCTCTCTTGAATGAGCCCTAGTGCGATCATCGTATACCTTATCTACAACCTATCTATCTTAGAGTTGGTCTCTTCCTCTCTTACTAGGACTCCTCCCATCGGTGAAAATCCATAAAGAGCAGGGTGTTTTGGCTAAAGTGACATTGGGCCTCTATCCCATTGTTAGCACTTTTTCTAGCTTTTGTCTTATGGGGTTTCCCTCTCCAAGGCTTGATAGATTTTGTGGTAACATTTTTGGCATCGTTGTCGGGGACACGAAGCGTGTGTCTTATTCTCATATGACAATACAACTCCGTATTTGGCGACTCCATTGGAAGAACAAAGCCCTAGTTATTCATTAAGCCTCAAAGTCAATGCTTGTCGAGTGAAGCAAGCATCTTTCAAGGAATTTCAAGTTCACCCTGGCAACTCCATATCTGAATCTTATGAAAATTTCCATGGCAAGAAATGGCTCACTGGAAAGGCCTATTTTATATGTTTCATGATGATGATCCTCAATCAAATGATCATGATGTCATTAGTAGCCAAGAGGAGCTTGATGCCCCTCTTAATGAATCTCTTGGGAGCCATGAAATTGAGGAATCTCCTCAACACCTTGAAAGGGGGTTGTGGTTCTTCCCAAGATATGATGATTGTAGCACACCTTGTTCTTTCCTTGATAATCAGGATGATGTGATTGTGGATATGTATGAACCATCTATCTCTTCATGTCATAAGGAGGATATGCCTGAGCTTGCTCTTCATCAAAAGTTTATGAGCTTGGTCGTTGAATTGTCAATTCTTTCGTTGCAAGAAAGGTGGCACAAGTTGGATTCCTCTTTTCCCTCCTCATCCATGATCCTTAATACATGGTCCTCATATGTTCCTGCCTCCCACCCTTACCATTCGTCAAGTAAATCTTGCAATGGAAAATGTGATATTTGGGTGCCCTGCCTCATAATCATTCATAAGGGAAAATGTTGCTACATTGATTTAATGATATACTAGTTATAATGGCAGAAGTGTCCTCAGACGCACAATTTTATTAATTAGGAAAAGAAATTACATAAGAAATTTTGCCAGAGTTTACACCCAAATACTCCATCACTCTTGCATTCAGGAGAATGAGCTATATATAAGCTAAATGTCCTAAACTATTCTAGTTATGGATCACTTATTTAATTAGCAAGTGTCCATTTACATTAAATGCCATCCTAACAAATCTACTAACTATTTTCCTATATTGGAGCCTATGAAATGACATCTTTCTAGATGCCATATCTTTTACAACAATTTCTATTTCTAAAGTGTCTCCAATATTTTATTAAATATCCTAAATAATTAAATATTCTATTCTAATTTTTAAACTATGATTTTTGTATTTTTGGATCATCTAACATTCCCCCCTATGATCCAAAGATACATTACAACAAATACCAAGTTCATCTCTGAACTTAGTAAATTTTATGTGGTTTTGTAAAAATATCAGAGATTTGATCTTCGGAAGGACAATAAATCGGCTTGATGACATCCTTTACAATGAGCGTTCTAATGTGATGATACTTGGTGTCCACATGCTTTGTTTTTTAATGAAAAACTAGGTTCTTGGCAAGCTTTATGGCTGACTAGTTGTCGATGAATAAAGATGTAGCTTCTATTTGAGGAATTCCCAAGTCCTGCAAAACTTTGCACAACCAAACAATTTCACATGTTGCTTCCCATGTTGATATGTATTTTGCTTCTGTTGAAGAAGTGGCCACTGTAGCTTGCTTCTTGCAACTCCAAGACACTGCAGTTGACCCCATGTTCATTAAATAACCTGAGGTTGATGCTTGATCATCAATACTTCGAGCAAAGTCGGCATCTGAAAATCCACCAAGTACAAAGTTTTTAGTCTTTTTGTAAAGAAGACCAAAATCTTTTATTCCTTGGATATATCAAAGAACCCTTTTGGCTGCATTCTAGTGGTTGTCTCGTGGTTCTTGCATAAAGCGTGAAAGAATAATGACTGCATAAGATAGATTTGGCTAAGTGGTTGTCAAATAAATCAGGCTACCAATCAACTGTCTATAAGTAGTGCTGTCCACCATTTCCCCCCCTTCAAATTTTGAAAGTTTCAAGTTTTGTTCCATGGGGGTAAGAATGGGCTTGCAATCCTGCATTCCAAATCGTTGAAGAACTTTTGTTGCATAATTACTCTTGAGAAATGAAAATATGATGTGGACGTTGGAATACTTCAACTCCAAGATAGTAGTGAAGTAGTCCCAAATATGTCATCTTAAAACCTGCATGTAACTCTTTTTTCACCTGTACAATATGATCATCATTGCTGCCACTGACGATCAAATCATCTACTACATACATAACAAGAATCACCAGATTTTTACCTTGTTGGCGTAAATACAAGGTATCATCAAATTCACTTCGTTGAAAGCCAATTTTCCGAAGGTATTTGTCCATTTTGGCATACCAAGCTCGTGGAGCTTGTTTTAATCCATATAAAGCCTTGATCAGTCTGCAGACTTTATGTTCATGCCCTTCAATTTCAAAACCTGGTGGTTGTGTCATATATACATCTTCCTGTAAATATCTGTTGAGGAAAGCACTTTTTACATCCATCTAATGAACTTTCCACCCTTTTTGTGCTGCTAATGCAAGTGTTAAGCTGATGGTGTTCCATTTTGTTGTAGGGGCAAAAGTTTCCTCATAATCAATGCCTTCCTGCTGTGCAAAACCCTTAGCAACAAGTCTTTCTTTGTACTTGTCGATGTCGTCATTTTGTTTGTACTTAATTCTATAAACCCATTTGCATCCGATGGGTTTAACACTTTGAGGACAATCAACAAGTTTCCAAGTATTGTTGTCTAATCGCCCTGATATTCTTCAATCATAGCCTGTTGCCATTCTTTATGTTTTACTGCCTCTTTGTATGTGGAAGGTTCAATAAAATCATTTGTTATCAAGGCAAAATTTCCTTCACTTCTGTGTGACCCCCTTGTTCCTGTTTTATTCTGCTCATCAGGCCTTACATCTTTCAAAAGTTGAACTGCCCATTTTGGCAGTTGATGTTCACTTGTTTGGGGATCTGAATAATCACCATCATTGTAAAGAGGATTAATGTAAAATGATGTTCATCGATCAACTAAAGATTCTGGGGGTGGAGAACCACTGTCAAATGAACTGCTGCTGCTAGGAGATTCAGATGAACTGCTAGAAGACCCAGACAGTGCTGATGAAGTAGATGGACTAGATGAATCATCTCCAGATGAAGGAAAATCAAGTTCATACCAATTTTGTGAATTTGGTTGACTTTGCATTTTTCCGTTCTTTTTATCACCTTTTGTTTCCAACTTTTGAAGATGACTTTCTATTTCTTCAGCACTCTTACTCTCAATTTCATCAAAAATTACATCCCTGCTGACAATAAATTTCCCATTAGACAAAAGTTCGTACCCTTTCTTCTCATCAAAATACCTAATCATTGTGCATTTCAAACTTCGTGGGTCAAGCTTAGTTCATTTTTCTTTCAGAACTAGGGCATAGCATATTGATCCAAAAACCCTAAGGTGTTTAACTTGAGGTTTGAAACCAAACCATGCCTCATAAGGTGTAATTTCGTCTAAAGAAGCAGTTGGAGATATGTTCCTTAAGTAGACAGTTGTATAGATTGCTTTTGCCCAATATATAGGACATAACTTTTTGAAAGTTAACATAGATCTCGTCATTCTTAATAAGGTGTGATTCATTCTTTCTACTACTCTATTTTGCTTTGGAGTGTATACATTTGTAAGATGGCGTTTTATACCATTATCCCTGCAATACATTTGGAATTCATTAGAAGTGAATTCTCCTCCATTGTTTGTTCTAAGAGTGTCAATCTTCTCTTTGACTTCATTTTCAACAAGTTTGCGAAAAGTTTTAAACTTTTCAAATGCTTCTGATTTTTGCTTCAAAAAATAAACCCAAGTCATCCTGCTAAAATCATCAACAAAGAGTAAGAAATATATGCATCCTCCTAGCGAAGTTTGTAAGGGTCCACAAACGTCACTGTGAACCAATTGCAAACACCTGTTTTCTCGCCATGAACTTGTTGGAAAAGTCTCTCGATTTTGTTTGCCATAAATGCAAGCTTCACATCTTGCATTTTCTTTCTTGAAAGTTGGAAGGCCTTTAACCATTCCCTGTTTTTGCAGTTGAGAGAGACTTTCAAAGTTTAGATGTCCATATCTTACATGCCACAACCTTATAGGTGAAATATTTGTACTTGCTGCCCCTGCAAAGTCAGAATTCCTTGGAATAATTGTCCCTTTCATCCTTAACAGTTTTCCATCTTCATATCCTATCATCATTGTTTTCATATTCTGTTTGATAGAGTTGATTTTAACTATGCCATCCTCCATAACCACCAGATGCCCTGCTTGTCGAATCGTGAGTAAAGACAACAAATTCTTTTTAAAGGTTGGTATATACGATACATTTGAAATCATTCTTTCTCCAATGCCAGGTAGATAAATTTTAACTACACCTTTTCCATAAGGAGTATGTTTTGTATCATCAGCAAGAAAGATTGAATTGAGATGGCATTGTTGGAAGTTCCAAAAGAAGTCACGTTGAAAAGTCATGTGTTGGGTTGCTCCTGTATCTAAAATCCAAGCATCTTCATAATCACTTTTAAGATAAGTTGAGACCTGTAATGTTGTTGATTCTGAGCTTTGAATTGTAGTGAAAACATATTCTGAGTCATCATGATCATCTTGATCATTTGCAAATTGTGTTGTGTTTTGATGAAACTTTGGAATTTTATCAATGGAAGTTCTACAATCCTCAGCAAAATGGCCAACTTTGTTACATCTTCTGCAAACAATTTGACTTAAATCTTTGCCTTTGCCTTGATTCTGTCCTCTACCTCTGCTTTGACCTTTGTTTTGAGTTTGTCCTCTGCTTAGACTTTGTCCTCTTCCTTGATGATAGCCTCTGGCTTGAAAGTTGACTCGTGCTGAATTGTTGCCTCTATTGATGTTGTTTCCTCTACTTTGGCTTCTACCACGACCTTGTCCACTGTGTCCTGCTAGATTTTGATTGAAATGTCCCCTTCCTCTGCCTCTAGAACTGTCCCCTTACTTGTGCTGGCCTTTGTGAAGAAGAAATCTTCCCCAATTTGTTTCTTCTTCCCAAAAGTTTTGTCATGTTGAGCTAGCATTTCATTTAGCTCATCAAACTTTAATTTATATAGCTTTTTGATTACTTGTAAAGTTTCCAAAAAATGAGTGTATGAGGAAGGCAATCCAACAATTAAAATTGTAGTCATGAAACTATCATCTACTATTGGAAATTCGGCATTTACTATTTCTTACTTAATGTTTTTAAGCCTACAAATATATTCAAGAACATCTCCTCCTTCAGTCAATTTCTGTTTAAGTAACTTTAATTGAAGATCAACCTTTTTTGATAAAGGTTGTGTATCAAATAGATCTTTGAAAGTACGCAAAGCAGACCATGCATTGAGGCGTTTTCAATATGAATATACATCTCATTATTAACTGAAGATTTGATTACAGCTAATGCCTTGGCATTTTTTATTTCCCACTTTGCTAACAAAGCTGCATCTGTGGGTTTATTAGGCTTAACATCTCCATCACATATACCTTGCCAAAGTTCATTTTAAATTAAAGTACTTTCTATGAGACGTTTCCATGTCTTGTATGATTTTGCCCCTTCAAGCTTATCAGAATTAGAGAACAAATTAACTAACTTCGACATTGTAGTGTAGAATCTTTGCACCAAAAGAAATCAAGCACAAGAAAATCAAGATGAGAAACAAGTGCACGCAAAAAACGATCTATAAGGGCTTGGCCTTGACCCTCGTATAGTCGTTCAAGGAGAAAAATGACTACGCTTTGCACTTGGCTCTAGTCATATTCTCTTAAGAATTTACAATGAAATCTTTCAAAATTTGACTGGTTTACAATTCTCTTGCAATTTTTTCTTCAAAAAACATACTCTAACCCCCCCTCAAAGTAAAAAATTACTTTGAGTTACAATGTTAGCACCCCAAATTTACAAATTACAAAATTACAAAATTTCCCCTTATTACTCCAAAAATTCAAACAATCCCTTCACACCTTATCACTTCAATAATGTTACAAATCCCTTATCACTCCCAAAAATATTCCTAGAAATAAACAAAATTCAAAAAGAATAATTACACCTTATAACTCCACTTAAAAAAAAATTATCAACATTTCTCATCTCTCCTAAAAATTACAAATTTAAGAAATGAAAAAACATATCTTCTCTCCAATAATAAATTTTTCCTTTCAATACTTTTAAAACTCTCATTAAAAACGAATTCAAGAAATTGCCTTTAATGTTTTATTGGAGAAGTAAACAATGCCAGAAACAAACTCTGCTTCCCTGATATTGGCTCTAGAGGTGCGTCGAGAGAGTTGGGGCTTCTGCTTGACACACAACTTGGACAATCAATGCAATCAATGGCTTCGAGAAATCCGCCTTGGATTTTTTGTTCGATCTCCCCGAGATCTCAACGATGATAACAACAGATTCGATTCCAATTGCACCCTACGGTTCACTTCTGAGTTGAAGATTTTGTCTTGGGAATTCTGTGCAAGAAATCACGAGGAGCTTTTACCTCGCAGGTTTGGTAGCACCCCAGGTAAATCAGTTAGCAATGGTGGCACAAAAATATCAAAACGTTGCTGCACAAAGTGGTAGCTCTAGCCTCTCTGTACAAGATCTGCAAGCGAATTGCAATATGTTTGTAACAACTGGGCGTCAGCTGGCACAGAATTTAGAAGCGCAGTCACTGAATGACCTTGGTTTTTTCAAATGCAATTTGGAGTTGAAGGTTCAAATCCAAGTGTTGCAGAAAGTATTGTCAGAACTTTTGTTCCTCCTGTACTTAGATATGATCAATCCCAAGAACAAGGATGGGAACAAGGCATAGTCAAAGGCAAGACCCTTTGCAAGGAGCAAGGTTTGGCTAGTCACCAGATATTCCACTAGGAGTAAGGTATGAGCAATGGCAAGATTCAGGATATGGACCAAGATACAGTCAGAGGGTTGCGTTAAGTAGTGAAAGACGCAGTGCTTGAAGGTTGCGTTAAGCAGTGAAGGTTGTGTGCAGCGTTTTCCAAAAAGGGAATCTCACTCAAGCAAAACTTAAAAAGATCATTAAACGTGAAGAAATCAGCGGCACCATCAACTTCTCTCGCTTCGTGGACGTGATGAAACAGAACTTACAAGTAAATTTTGATAATGAAATAAAATTTTTGTTCATAATAAAAAAGAATTGATTTTCAGATTTAAAAATCTAAAATCAATAATAATAATCAAATTTCTTTTCCTTTTAAAAAAACTGGACAAAATGCATACCAATTAATTGCTTGGTAAGATTTTCCAAAAGCCTAGATAGCTGAAATCTCCACCTTCACATCATCTGCATTACTATTGCTCTGATACCACAATAATGGCAGAAGTGTCCTCAGAAACACAATTTTATTAATCAAGAAAAGAAATTACATAAGAAATTTTGCAAGAGTTTACACCCGAACACTCCAACACTCTTGCAATCAAGAGAATGAGCTATATATAAGCTAAATGTCCTAACCTATTCTAGTTATGGATCACTTATTTAATTAACAAGTGTCCATTTACATTAAATGCCATCCTAACAAATCTACTAACTATTTTCCTATATTGGAGCCTAAGAAATGACATCTTTCTAGATGCCATATCTTTTACAACTATTTCTATTTCTAAAGTGTCTCCAATATTTTATTAAATATCCTAAATAATTAAATATTCTATTCTAACTTTTAAACTATGAATTTTGTATTTTTGGATCATCTAACAGGTTACATTAGCTATATGACTATACTTAACTCATGCATGGTGTGCATGTTATGCATGGTAATGTAGGTAGCATTACGTATCTCTTTTGCATAGCTAACATCACCATATTATGTTCTCATGCTAGATTAGACTGCATATAGATTAGATTGCACCTAGAAAAGATTTACTTTTCTATATGGTTTATTATTTGATGA
This sequence comes from Pinus tabuliformis, assembly GCA_031772625.1. Taxonomy (NCBI): domain Eukaryota; kingdom Viridiplantae; phylum Streptophyta; class Pinopsida; order Pinales; family Pinaceae; genus Pinus; species Pinus tabuliformis. The sequence continues at coordinate 753,194,641 of CM062807.1, read as the reverse complement.
AAAACATGGGTGATAAAACTGTGCCCAATGCACATGCTCCCAAACTATTGTATTGTAATGTGTACGTTACAGGTATGCGGTCCCAGGAGATTGTTGGATTTTTCATGAACTCCCTATTCGAGTACATGGATCATGCGCTCTACAGTGAACTCATGTCCTAGTTGGAGCAACCCCTGACAGCCACCGAGTAGCTGATGTGATGTGCCATTTGTATTTATGCCACCTACATTGGTTGCATGTTTCCTCGCCCCTTTTGTCAAGAGCACATGTTGGAAGTTGGGCAATCCGACCCAAAAGGCACTTAATTTATTATGCAGTCGAGTGCTTATGCTTGTTTTTCATTTGGCCATTTGGCATGGATTATGGGGTGACTTGGAAGAAGGAAGGGTTTTCACTGTGATTTTGTTCCCTCACCTTAAATAGGGGGCTAATCGTCAATCCTAGTCCAACAAAACCTCCCCTAATGGCCCATGGCTTTAGGAAGGTCACTACTTGGGAAACCCTAATTGAGATAGTGTGGTCTTGCTTTCCCCATTCCATGCTTATCACTTTCCTCCATACATTATGAGCACTACACACCAACTCCCATCTTTGGGTCCACTTGACCATGGGTCATGTTGCCACGCAATCTAGCTGAGGTCTTAGGAGGGTTACCTAAAGGACAACTACTAGACCAAATGACAACAATGGGACAAGGACCAATTGTCACCTTAGTCAATGTCCCCTACTCTTTATGGACTTTCACCGATGGGAGGAGTCCCGGTATAATGGAAATCACTAGGATAATAAGATCAATGGCTAGGTATAGTGTGATTTCCAAAGCCCATTCAAAAGAGAGACTCAGATGATGGCTTGGTTGCTTCAAAAGCAAGACAATGGCTCTCCAAGAAAGGCTTATAAGGAGGCCTAGACCTAAGAGGGAAGGATACTAAACACAAGGGATACACCTAGATCAAGGCTTCCTAATGGAATGGGAAGACCTCTCTTAGGGTTATGTAAGATGACCACCATATGAAGGTTTGGGACCACAAGAGAGACCTAGAAGAATCCAAGCAAGGCCCAGGGTTTGCGAAATTTCAAGGGAAATGAGATGCCTAGGTCAAGCAAGGATGATAGGGGTCAATGAATGATTAACTTCCAACTAGTTTTCAAGAAAAAATGACCAAAGGAATGTCGCCAACCAAAGAAGCTTAGGGGTAGAATTAATGTTGGAGCTAGGGCTCGAGTTTTCTCTAAATCTAGCCACAAGATTTGCTTCAAATTTTGAAGACACTTAGAGGAAACCCCAGCGTAGTAGCTTTCCAATTCGCTCTTCAAGATGACCACCCTAATGCAATTCACTAGGCCCTAGTTGGCCTTCTAGGGTTAGGGAAAAAGAATAAAAAAAGGAGAAAAGATAAGGTTTTAAGGTTGATCAACTAGGATTAGGACCAGTACCTAGACAATTGGGAGAAATGGAGTCAAGATTAGCTTTGATGAAAGGATTTCACTCTTCCAAGGAGACCTATGCAACTTTTTGTTAACCCTAGGAGGCAACAACAAAGCTACAAGAGGTATTTATACTTCATTTTGGCAAGAGATGATGGAGTTTCAAGGATTGCAAGACAAGACAAGCCTCTAGGAACATTCATTCACATTATCTATACTTCAAAATCCCAGTGTTTTCATGAATTCACATTACAATTAGGGCACATTTATATTGTGACAAGATATTCCATACATTAATCATGCATCATAGTAAAGAAAATAACATCAAGATAGCACTTACAAGATAAAGCAAATATATCCATCCATCATATTTGCAAGATAGAAGCTCCAAGACAAGATAGCAAAGATCCAAACATCAAAATGCATCAAAACTTCCAATTTTGTCCATCAATTGCAGGTCCAAATTCTTTTTACAAGAGAAATCCCAATCCAAATGATGATGAATTACAAATGAGGCTCATATTTAATTTATATGAGCCTTTAGCAATTTGATTTGGTCTAATTAGCCTAATAAGTCCCTAAAAATGACTTTAATGTGCAAAATAACAACCCTATTAGTGACAAGCCCACCAAATAGCTCAAAAGTGTACAACAAGCCTTCCTAATGAGGTTGAAATGATAGAATAATGGTGCAAAAGGGTCATTGGAAGGCCAAGATAAGTCCTCCATGTGCCAAGATGAAGAGGAGGGCTCTCAAAATGATGACCAAGGGGTTGGCCCCTTGGTTTCCAAGCAAAACATCTATGGTGCTCCCAAGTGGCTATGGGGCACAATGAATGGTCTCATGGGTCTCCAACTGGATCAAACATGTCGATGCTCCATCAACAAGGGTTGGAATGATGATACAAGCCCTCCCATGTCTCTCTAGATGAGACAACACCCCATTTGGGCCCTCGATCAACTGTCAAGTGTGTGACCATTTGGTCAACGCAATCCAAGTGCATCATCACCTCTATATGGTTGGGGCATTAACAAGCAATATGTGGTGCTGAAGAAGCCCATGGTGTGGCAATGAATGCTTTGTTGTGGTGGAGGCCCATGGCTCTCAACGCTCACCCTACAAGTGCCATTATAACCCTCTGGAGGGCTTGTATCCCATATAGGGAGGCCAAGCCCAAGATGAAGGCCTACCTGCAATCATGTATAAAATCCAATGCATCTACTCGCCTTCTAGTACAACAATTCATTAGTGCAATAGAGTAAATAAGCTTGCAAATAAGAGGCAAAAGTGGACACTTCATAGTGGCATGCCCTTCCAAATGGGCTCTAAAGTGTATAAGTGTCACCAAGCTCAAGAAAGAGGTTAATAAAGGACCTTATTAGGTGGTTTAAACCTCTAAGGGAGTGACAGTTTCATGGTACATCCATCAAATGACAGGTGTCATGTGAAATAGTGATGGAATGGAATGGGGTAACAGGGAGGCTCCAAGCCACATGCCATGGTACAAGGGTAGCTACAATGAGGGAAACCCACACATGGGTGTATGAATGTAGGAGGGAGCAATCGTGGTGCATGAGTTACCCTGGCCTTTTTTTCCACCCTTCTTCATATGCCTTTTGCCTTTTATTGATTTTTCTTTCTTTTAACTGCTCGGGGCTCCAGGGGATGAGAGCATGATGTGTATGATAAAGCAGTGATTACCCCCTTAAGGTTGGGTAGTTCATCGCCCACCAGGGGTTGGGACAATCATGGGTTCCTTAATGATGCAGGGGGCACACATAGGGGCCCTAGGAACCAGGGTGATGACCATGATGATAGGGGATAGAGCTCATGCTTGACTTTTGCCCACGTGCTAAATTCTTATGTCCCAGCCATCTTTTGCATTTTATGGCACATTTCCTGTTGTAAGTGGCCAAATTATGCTTTTAACTTTCTTTTTAGCTGCATCAAACTCCAGGAAATCGTTCCAAGCCCTGACCCAAAGTGTGGACAAGGGGAGGGGGAGGCTAACTCCTTGTGGACCCAATGAACAAATGTCGACCCAAATGGGAAAAATGTGGAAAGAGGTTATAATGAGCAGAGGGGAGTGAGATATATGGTGTCGGGAAGCAGGACCACACAACCAAAATCAGGGTTTCCCATGTAGCACCACTCCTAAAGCTAGTAGCCAATAAAGGAGATCCTGCAGGACTAGGACACAAAATTAACCACCAAGTTATTATTTCCGTTGAATCCCCCCACTAATCCATGTCCAAATGTTTCCAAGAAAAGCAAGCAAATATACCCAACTACATAATGAAAGCCATACCTTCGGGGTTGGAAGGCCCACCTTCAAACATATGATCATAATAGATGGGCAAGGGCACATAATAGCTGGCTCAAGTGGCGGAGAATGGTGGCACATCAAGCTATCTGGTCGCTGCAAGGGGTTGCTGGCTACGGTTGAAGACAAATCTAGGAGAAAATTTCCCCTATAGGTCTCACCCACTGGTGGTGGGTAACAGGTCCATTGGGATTTAGCACACCACCTCCCCTTCTCTGCATATTTGGGTTAGGCCTGGAAATTTTGCCTTGAGAGGTTCATGCAGCTAAAAGAAAAGGAAAGAGCATATCATAGCCACAAGCAAGAAACAAAAGAAAGAAAATTATAAAATGCAAAAGGTGGCCAAGACATTAACATTAACATGTGGGCATAAGCCAAGCATGAGCTCTACCCCTTATCATTATTGACATCACCCAGTTCCTTGGGCCAATGTCTCCCTACCACATCATGGAAAAGGAACCCTTGCATGTCCCAAACCCTAGTGGGAGATGAACTGCACCACCACTAAGGGGTTAACCCTGGTACACATCATTCAAAGCATGCTCTCATTTCCTAGAGCTTCAGGCAGTAATACAAAGAAAAATCAAGAAAAAACAAAAGGCAATAAGAGGGGTGGAAAAGCAAAGGCCGGGGTAACTCATGCATCCACGATTGCTCCCCCCTCACATTTGTATGCCCAAAATGTGGATTCCTCATCATTGTTACCCCTTTGACCATGGCATTTGGCCCCGAGGCCCCTTTTCCCCTCCATTCCATCATTATTCACATGACACCTATTGATTGAAGGATGTACCATGTACTTGTATTTCCCCTTGGGGGTTGGAAACACCTAATAGGGCCACCCATTAGCCACTCCTACCTAGGGAGGTAACACTATTACGTGATCAAAGCCCCAAATTTGGAAGGGAAGCCTTGTATGAATTGACATTTTTCCCTTGATTAACAAACTTGGTCCACTTAGATGCGCTAAAGATTATTGTACCTAATGGTGAAGATCCAACATTGGATATTGTGTACCTAATGGTGAAGATCCAACATTGGATATTGTGTGTGATTGGCAGGTGGTTGTCATCATGGGTTGGGCAACTTAGCTAAGGCTCAAGCCCACTTGAGGAGCATATGACACCCTACATGTAAAGCGTTGAGAGCCATGGGCCTCATGTCACTTGTAGAGCATCATTCATATCCATGGGCCTCATGTCACTTGTAGAGCATCATTCATATCCATGGGCACCCTCAACACCTTAGAGGGCTTGAACTTTGCCCCATATTATTCACGATATGATGCACTTGGACCAGAATACCCCAGTTGGCTTAGCAGTGATCATGTGGTTTGGTAGTTGATTTGAGGCCCAGATAAGGTTTGTCAAACCCCTTGAGACATGGGAGGGCTAGCACCATCCTCAAAGCCCTCAACATTGGAGCAGAAACAGGCTATTTCACCACCACCAAACCCAAGAGACTAGTTTTTGTGTGCCAAACCCAAAACTTGGGTCCACTAGATGATTTGCATGGAAGTCTAGGGGCCAACCCCTAGAACTTAATTTTTGGAGCCCTATACACTCATTTTGACATTAGAGGAGCCCAACACTTGCCTAAAGGAGGCCTGCGCATGCATGTCATTAGCACTTTGGCCCTCCTATGGATTAATTATTATGTTTTCACATTAGCTATAAGGTCGGCTTATGATCTTACCTAGTAGTTTCCCATTATTTTATTAGTTGAGAGGCTAATAGGCTAAAATTAGACACGTCATTGGACACATATATTAGAGAGACCTCATTTAATCTCTATCATCATCAACTTGGTGAATTCATACCTCTTTACAGAACTCGCATTTGCTTCTTGTGGGTGAATTGGAGATCATAGGATGCACTTTGACGTTTGGAAGCAGATTTTTGAATATTCTTCGGAGGTATTATTGGTTTAATGGAAGGATATATTGCATGTTATCTTGTAAGTAAATCCTATTGTTGAATATATTTTCTTGAATGTCTAATGCATGGAACTATTGATTCTAGGTTAAATTTTGTGCCCTAATTAATTGAAGATCAATTTATTGAAGAATATCTAGATGAATGTTGTATGCATTACTCATCATAACATGTAATGAATGTTCCTAGTGGTGATATTCTTGTATCTCTCCCATGAAACTCCATTTTTCCATTGAATGGGTAAATGCTAGAAATTTGATAGCTAGGGCATCAAATTTCGGCCTCCTTGGGAACAAATTTGGCTTATCTTAAGCATCCTAGACTCCATATGCCCATAGGACAAGGCACTAGTCCTATCACTTGATGATCATCTTGAAATTTCCACCATAAATTTCTCTCTTTAAATTTGGTCCTTAAAGGCTAGGAAGGAGAATCTAGGGCTCAAAGCGAAATTCTAGGGAGGAGGGTTTTTGGTGGTTTGAGAGCCTAAACATCAAGAGGTAGGTCTTGACTACATGACCTATCATTTTGGTGGGCATCCACTCAAATTTCATCCATAAAATATCTTGCCCTAGGTGTTTCCCTAAGAGGGAAACCCTAGTTTCTTCTCCCTCAACTTGAGGACTTTCTTGAAGGTTTCATGAGCCTTGTAATTGTTGGAATCCATCACAAGGAACCTTTTCTCTTTGGTCTTGACCTTTGGAACTCCCATTATCATCAAATACATCAAACCCTAGGTCTTGCACCTCCCTTTTCTAGGTCTTTTCATTGAGAGTGAATTGCTTCCTTAAAGAAGCCTTTGAACTTATATTGTGTCTCTCTTGAATGAGCCCTAGTGAGATCATCTTATACCTTATCTACAACCTATCTATCTTAGAATTGGTATCTTCCTCTCTTACTGGGGCTACTCCCATTGGTGAAAATCTATAAAGAGCAGGGAGTTTTGGTTGAGGTGACATTGGGCCTCTACCCCATTGTTAACACTTTGTCTCGCTTTTGTATTGTAGGGTTTCCCCCTTCAAGGCCTGCTGGAATTTGTGGTAACACATTCTTCAAGTACAACTTGTCATTGGTTTCTTCGGGATTTGGCACTCATACATTCACATACCTTCAGTAGGGCCTAGAAACTTTACCTAAGAGGTTGATGCAGCGAAAAGAAGAGGAAAAATTATATCATGGCCACAACAAAATAAAAGAAAGAAAAATATGGCCAGAACATAAACATTAACACATGGGCAAAAGCTTAACATGAGCTCTACCTACTTCATATGGCCATCACTCGATTCTTGAGCACATGATGCTCCATTACATCAAAAAGGAACCCTTGCAAGTCCCAACCCTGATGAGCAATAAACTGAATCAACTTTAAGGTAATAAAATTGTTGCATCATACAAAGCAAGCTCTAACCCTAGAGTTATAAGCAGGTAATACAAGGAATAATCAAAAAGAAGTAAAAGGCGCACAAGAGGAGTGCAAAAATCAAGCCGAGTTGGTATCTCATGCATCCACGAATGCTCCCTACTCACATCTATACACTTAGGATGTTGACACCATGATCAATTGGTCCCTTTGACCATGGTACTTAACCATGAAATCTTTTGTCGTTCATTACCACATTATTATACACTAACACCTATCAATTGAAGGGTGGACCAAGGAATTGTTACTTCCCTTTAGTGGTTGGAAGCAGTGTTGTTAAAATCGCGATAAAATCGCGATTTTATCGTAAAAGCGCGATTTTTTAATTTCGCCGATTCAAAGCGCGATTTTTATCGAAAAAATCGCCCCTTTTTTTTTATAGCGATTTTTATCGAAAAAATCGCGATTTTTTCGATAAAATCGCGATTTTTTCACTTAAAATCGTGAGGGCGCGCGGCAGCGGGGTTTTATATGGGAAAAACGATTTTTTTTTAATTCATTCAGCAGTCCGCCGCGGAGGAGAAGGAGAAGAAGTGAGGGAGAGGGTTGCCGTCGGTTGTGGGAGCGAATCGAAGCGATTTTAGGAGGAATCCAAGCCAAGATCGCCAATTTGTCCATAAACCAGGTATGTAGATTAATTTTTTTTTGTTTTGGTTCTATAAAAACTTTGTTTTTCATTGTTTTTAAAGAATTTTTGGAAATTTTTCATTGATTTGGGATGGGTTATTTGTTATGACTATGAGAACCAATTTTTTATTTTTATTTTCTCATTTTCTTTAAACATTGTTTATTTTTTTTTATTTTTCATTGTTTTTTGGCATTTGGTTGGGTAACTTGGGTTTAGAAATTGGGATTTTGGAAATAATTAGCTTGTAATTTTGCAAATGCTAAATTGTAATTTGTATTTACTATTATCATTTATGTAATCCTAAATTCCTATTTCCTAATCCTTATTTTTCCATAGGTTTGCAAATTCAAAATTCAAAAACAAACATGCCAAGGAAATTGGATCCTTTCTGGGAATATGGTGACCCTAAAACTCCGAATGATAGACAAAACTTGTATTGCAAGTTGTGTGGAAAGGAAATATTCGGGGGGGTGTACAGGTTGAAGTTCCACCTTGCACAAATCCCTGGACGTGATGTGGGGCCCTGTCTAAAGACAAATGCTGAAATTATCCAAAAAGCCATGAGAGCATTGGGAGAATTAGAGCACACTAGAGACGCCAAAGAAGAACTCAAAAGGCAACTAAAAAGGTCAGTTGAAGGAAGTGGGCCAAGTGGCACAGGTTCTACTGCAGCGTCAGTCAATCCGGTAGCTGCATCATCATATTTTGTTCCTCGAACCACACCTGGTTCACAACCAACTATTGGTTCAATGCTAAAAAGAACTGAAAAAGAAAAAGCTGACAAGTTGATGACAAAATTTCTCCTCTGGAGTGATATTCCTTTCAGCATTATAAGGAATAATCCATTTTTCCAACCTACTGTTGATGCTATTGCCAGTGTTGGCCCGGGGTACAAACTCCCTTCTCTTCATGATTTCAGAGGCCGGCTTCTTCAAGATGAAAAGCGTGACTGCACCCAAAGATTGGAGGATTTTAGGGCATCATGGGCACAAACAGGATGCACTGTTATGTCAGATGGTTGGACTGACCAAAAGGGGAGAACCCTTATAAACTTCTTGGTTAGTTGTCCCTTGGGGACTATGTTTATCAAATCTGTTGATGCAACTCATCAAATCAAAGATGCAAAAACTTTATGTGATTTGCTGGATGTGTTTATTTTGGAGGTGGGTGCAGAAAATGTTGTCCAAGTCATAACGGACAATGCTGCAAATTATGTTGCTGCTGGTAGAATGCTTATGGACAGGCATCCTACTTTATTTTGGACACCTTGTGCTGCCCATTGTATTGATTTGATGTTAGAGGACATTGGGAAAATTCCCTTTGTCAAAGAGGTTGTTGACTCATCAAAAAGCATCACAAAATTTATTTACAATCACACATCTGTGCTTAGCTTGATGAGAAAATGCACCAACAACAAAGAGTTGGTGCACCCCGCCATTACACGGTTTGCGACGAGTTTCATATCTCTTCAATCCCTCTTGAATTCTATGTGGGATTTGAAGAGAATGTTTCTTTCAGAGGAGTGGCGTGCTTCGTCAATGAGCCGCAAACCAGAAGGAGAGGCCGTCTGCAGACTAGTTTCATACCAGGAGGACTTCTGGGCGGGAGTGCAGGAGGTGTGCGCTGTTACAGAACCTTTGGTAAAGGTTCTTCGGTTGGTTGATGGTGAGAAGCCCGCAATGGGCTATTTGTATGAAGCCATGGATAGGGCCAAAGAAGCCATTCGGTCCTACTATGATGACAAGGGAGATGATGGGTTCCAGAGACAACTCCTTCTATGGAACGTCATTGATGAGCGATGGAACAACACACTCCATCGTCCCATTCATGCTGCTGGCCTTTTCCTGAACCCTGCATTTTCTTATGCATGTGGGTTTAATTTTGATGTTGAGGTCGTGGAAGGATTATTAACCTGTGTCCAGAAGATGGTGAGAACTTCAGAAGAACGTATGGAGGTCTCTAGACAAATTGAGCAATATAAGTTGTCAGCTGGCACATTTGGCTTTGAGATGGCTGTCATTGATAGGACGGTTAAAATGCCAGGTATTTTTTAGTTTGTAGTATGTACTTTGTAACTTTGTTTCAAATTTCATTGTTTCTTCAAATTCCATTTTTTTCTTATGTTTATTTAAAATTTTCTTTGTAATTTTGTTGTAGACGCATGGTGGAAGATGTATGGTGGCAGAGTACCCCTTTTGCAAAATCTTGCCGTGCGGATCCTCAGCCAAACATGCAGCTCCTCGGGATGTGAGCGCAATTGGAGTGTATTTGAAAAAATACACAACAAGAAGCGCAATAGGTTAACACTTAAACATTTAAAATATTGCAAATTTCCAAATAAATTTTTGAATTCATTAAAGTTTTAAACAATATTTTTTTTATAATATTAATTATTAATTTATTATTTCATGAACTTTGTACAGGTTGGAGTCCCATAGACTTAATGACATGGTCTATGTCTACTACAATCTTCGATTGTGGGTGAAACAACTAGAGAAGACACCTGATACGGAAGCCATCTCATTGGATGGGATTGACACCACTGCTGAATGGAGGGTTGAGACCGAGAGGCCTCTCATGGATCCCACTGAGGATTGGTTAGTGCAGGATGAGGGGGAGGAGGAGGGGGAGGAGGAGGAGGAGGAGGAGCAGGAGCAGGAGCAGGAGCAGGAGGAGGAGGAGTTGGAGGAGCAGGAGGAGGAGGTGACACCGCCTACCCGGGCTACCCGGGCTACCACTACCACCAGTAGAGGACGTGGTCTCCGTCCACCTCAGCCTCCTGTAGCTGCTACTACTAGTTCTTCAGCTTCTAGAGCACGTCAGACTCCACTGCCATTTCCACCACCACAGGCACCAGCTTCTACATCTAGAGGGAAAGAGAAAGTTGTGCCATTTTCTCGCAAGAGGGGCAGAGGAAATCAATAGGATTAGACTTTCATTTTATTGTATATGACATTATGACATGATGAGATACATTATCATATTTTTTGTTGATATTTTGAGGCTGAGTTGGACTTGGGACTCAGGACTTACTATTCAGGACATGATTCAATGTTATGTGTGATTTTAGCACTAGAAATGATATTAAACATCTTATATATTAGTTTTTTTATCATATTTATGTGTCAATGTATTTATTTTATGTTGTAGATGGTTTAGATATTAAAAAAATTGAAAAAAAATGAATATTTTTGTGCCAAACGATTTTTTCCCGCTTTTTTCCGATTTTTTCCCGATTTTAACGATTTTTTCCGCTTTTTTCCCGGCGCCAATTAAATCCCGATCGCGATGTGTGCAACACTGGTTGGAAGCACCTAATTGTGTTGACCACTAGCCACCCCTACCTAGGGTGAAAACAGTTTTGCGAGATCTTTGTCCTGATTTTGGAAGGGGATCTTTATTTGAAGTATTAAATTACCCTTAACATTCAAAATTGATTCAGTTAAACGCATTATTGGTTTTAGTCTCTGATGAATGGTTGCTTTCACTAGAATCCATGTTGTCTTGTCAGATGGTTCAGTAGCCCAAGTTTTGGGTGTTGGAAAATTGGAAAGGCAGAAGGATTCTCTTGTTGATAATTACTTGTAATTTCCTTGATTTATTATTATCTTTCTTGTGTTCGTCTTTTTATCTTGGTTCATCAAGCAATTACCAAAACCAAAACATGAATATCAAAGACACCAGATGTAGGCACACAGCCAGGGCAAAGCCCCTATATAAGGGAAAACCCAGTCAAGAACTCTTCCTTCAGTAGATTCATATGACAGTGAGACAACCAAGACCTTAACCAACAAACCTTCATCCTCCACCAAGTCATCCTTTCAATGAGATACAGCAACCTTCAATAGTCTCTTCTCGTCCAGCAGCTTCAATCCAGCATCAACCCTAGTCTCTTCTTGTCCAGCATCAACCCAGAAATTTCAACCCAGCTTCACCAACGGCTTTAGAATTTCGGCCTCCCCAACAACTGCAGAATTTTGGCCCCTCCAACAGCTTCACACGTTTGGGAAAAAGAGAGAGAATTTCGACTTCTTGTGCTTGTGAGAGACCTCCTTCTCCATCACTATCCTTCTTCCTCTTCTTCCTTGAAATTCGCACATTTTTGGGCCCCAGAAGTTACAAATCGAACTTGTTGTGTGTGAGTGACAAATGAGGTCGAGTTGATGCCTTTATATAGGCTTCTTGTGAGGTAGAATTATCTTGTTTGAGGCTGGCTTGTCCTTCCTTGAGGCCGACTTGGTGGAGGAGGCCTAGAAGACCTAAAATACAACAGAATAATTTTCTTCTTTGACAAATAAATCCCAGGAAGGGTTCTTTACAATATGACATAGGCAAGGACACTTGACATAAACCCTAGAGGTCTTCAATGGAGACCTTGACCTGAAAACAATTGACCCAAACATGAAATCCATGCTTTAATAAGTCAATTTATTTAATAATAAAATTTCTTTTTCTTTCTTTTGATAAATATATTTCATTATGTCTCAAGTACAATATGAAGATCGACACTAGTTACATTCTTCAACACTCCCTCTTAATTAGGGAGGTATTCATAAACATGGAAGATCTCCAAAATGAACTACGAAGATTTCAGCGCACTAGTGTTACAGACTAGATTCCTGACCAGGGTTATCTATCCGAGTGGGACTAAGATGGACTAAAGCTTTTAGCCAATCTAGGTACCATCAGGGTTACTAACTAACCATCAACCCAGGGATCTAGGTGTGTATCCTGTTAGTGTCAGTATCTTCATCCCTCCGTCAGAGATCAAATCCTCTTGTTGCATTGCATATTAGGTGTCCCGCTCAGTCAGCTGCATTCCATTAGGCGCATGGATCATCTGACGGTAGTGGCTTCTCCTACAGTTTCCCTCATGTCATTTACCTACTGGTTCATGTTTTTTTCATCAAAAAGTGTATACAGTCACCGTTTTGTCTTAAAGATTGCAGAAGTCTTTTCTAGGGTTTTATTGTCATTTAGGTCTAGGGTTTCATTAGGGTCTCATCAAAGAGTGTTTCAAAGTGTCCAATAACAACCAGCAGGCCATGAGGAGGTTCCAGCATCAATAAATTTCATCATCAAGTGCTCAGAGATGTGTCTTTCCTCAAAACTCTATTTTGAGGAAAAACAGAGTATTTTTGCTTTTATGGTACAAATTTATGTAATTTTATTTTCTTCATATGTAAATCACTCCACTTGTAACCCTGGTCTCTTTCCCTAGCCCCAGTAGCTCCAACCACCTGCAAAACAAACAAAGCACAGGTCATTCAGTCCATCACAAGTTCTAATAAAGTGAAAAAGCTCAAAATAGAGTCAAAAACAAAGTCATTTTCAAAACATTGTAAAAATGGGTTTTATGAGCCAAAAATTTAAAAGCTCCTTGTTTATAAGTCATTCCTTCAATTTGAAAAGTTGCACTCCAAGACAAAGTGGAAGCAAGGCAAAGTTGTGGTGGTGAGCAAGTGAGAAAAATTGGTGAAAATCGCTCCAAGACAGAGGCGCGGCGCACTGGGCAGGTGGCGCAGCGCACATATCGGGCGCGGCGCATAGAACCGCAACCTCCAGTGCAAATTAACACGGGCGCGGCGCACTCACTGGGCGTAGCGCATTGGGTTTGATGCGCGGCGCATACAGCCAGCAAGCCCGAAAACTTCAAAAACTTGCTCCAAATCGCCCGAAACTTGTGGATCATCACTTGTCCAAGTAGGTTGACCCTCTGTCACTGCTTTTCATCCAAATTTGGTGGTTGTTTTATGGTGTTTGTTGTATGGTGAGTGTTTAAAAGAAACCAAACCCTATCTCTTGAAATTTCTCAAAGGAAATTGCTACCTAGGGTTAGTATTGACTGTTTTGCTACCAATTCCATCCTTCTATTCCCTCAATCACTCCCTTACTCCATTTTTCCCTTGATTTCCCTATTCCCTAAATTCACACACCCTTATATTCACTAATTCCATATCCCAAATCCCCTTTCCCAAAGTCCCAAATACTCTCTAATTCCCAAACCCTAGTCCTATATCAAAAACTCCTAAATCATTCCCTAATTCCCTATTTCCCTAATTAAACCCTACCCCAACAGTCCCTAAATCCCTCACTATTTTCTCCCTCCACAGTCCCTCATATCACTGTTTCCCTTGGTGGCAAAAGTCAAAACACATCACAACTCACCTATTTCTCATCAAGACAGCTCCAAAACAGTCCATCCACTAGCAGACATGGCATCTGATCCCTCATATGATTATGAAGAGGAGACCCACAGTGATTCACCTACAGAGGTACATGCACCCAGGAGGCCTCATAGAGGTGGCAAACATATTAGAGAAGAACCAACCACTCTTGCTGAATTACAAGCCTGCCCTCTTGCCATCTCTTGTTTCCAACATCAATCCTGCTATGAATTTTGTGAGAAGGTTGCTAGCATTCAGTTTCATCATGAGTTGGCTCGTTTGTTTGTGCTGCATTTACATGATGGTCAAGCCACTCTAGTTGGTGTCACTTTTACATTAACACCAGAATCCATTTCACTAGCAACCGGTATTCCTAACATTGGAGAGCAATGGAACAAGAGGCAGCAAATTGACCAGCAGCATTATGAACCGTACATCAAACCCGGTTATTTGAGACAACTCAGGAGAGTGTTTCCTTTTCGGTACCTCAAAGATGCTTATGCTCCTTTGATGAAATTGATCATGAGGTATTTCAGCTGTGAGGGCCGGTTTTCACGTTTATATGCTTATCATATTAGGTTGCTGATGCATTTTACCAGGGTAAGGATGATGAACATCCCTTACTTCATGTGCCGAAATATCGAGAAAATGACCACTCTAGTGCAGCACAAGACTCCTCAGCAACAGTTCAACAGTATTTACCATTTTTCTCTCATTAAAATTGTGGTCATTCATCAGCTTGGCTTACAGGGCATCACTTGGGAGGACTTCATCTCTCGTGAGTTTTTCACAGCTCCTCAGGGACCTTCAGAGGTTTTACATGAGACAAGTGGACCTTCTTATCAACATGAGGGTCATGAGACACAGACCGCTAGCATGCCAGTGTTCATCACCTATCAGAAGGGCACTAGACGGTTGTTTGCAGCAGCTAAGCGAGTGTTATCTCCACCCGGGGTGGAAGGGGCCTCGCTTCCATCATCAGCACAACAGGTTCAGGACAAAGGCAAGAGGCCACTATAGGATGAAGGACCATCAGGTGAGCGTGAGACTGATTTCATTCTCATTGAGGGTGATGATACTGATATGGGCCCGCAAAGCACAAATCTCAGAGAAATCATTCAAGAGCAGCAGGCAGACATTAATGCCTTGTCCCTCAACTTGGAGAGGGCCAAGTGGACAATAAAGTATCTGGAGCAAAGAAATAAGCAACTTGAGGATCAGCAAGCTATGATGGAATTACAAATCATTAAAGAAAACCGGCAAGAAATCAAGAGGGCACAAGGCAAGTTGACACCCATTGAGCAAAAGGACGAGGACCGGGAATATGTGTTGGAGAAAGTGAATATTTATTTGGAGAAGTTGCTGGAGAAGGCCAATAGGGAGAAAGCAATGTTGAGGCGCATGGCCCACCATTACATGGCGAGGAATATGAGTTGCAAGGCAAGAATTAGAAACTTGAAAGCAAAGTTGAAAAGGGCATCGAGGAGGCGAAAGGAGCATGATAAACTACAGGTATTGGTTGAGGCTTCCTTGGCCCAACACAACGTTTGATGGAGAAGACTCGGCCCAAATTTCAAAAAATTTGGGGCACTTTTTGCATTTTTTAAATTTTTGGCACAAAAAATAGAATTTTCTGCCCTATGCGCCACGCCACGTGGCGCTCGCTTTTGCTAGGAGCCTCCAAATGAAAAAAACTCAGCATTTTTGGATTTGGCATGGAAAAATATGCTTGCCTACCAATGGCCAAGAAATTTGGACAGGTTTTGAGCCCTCAAAAAGGTCAAAAACACTCAAAAAATGACCTCACTGCCCCTATTTTGACACACAGGAAGCAGTGTTGGGAGAACTGAATTTTGGAGGGGCAAATGGAGGCCAAATTGAAAAATTCCACTTGGGTTGGAAAGTAGACAGGCAGACCTTTCCAACAAGCACACTTGGAGCTAATTTGGACACCGGGAAGGCCTCCAAAAGTGGGTCCAAACAGGCGCTACGCATAGAGAATCAGGCGTGGCGCATAGAGGAAATTTTGCCAGTTTGACCAAGTATTACTCTGTTTTTCGCCCAGCTTTGGCCAGTTTGACTTTTTCACTTTCTTAATGGCAAATTTGTGATGTAATTTAATGTACATTGATGGATCATGATGTAAATATGTCAAATTTTCACTTATGGAGGTAGATTCATCTGTTAAAAAGTTGTTTGAAACTGAATGAATCAGTTCCCTTGTTTCTAGAGGCATGCTGTTCTGTTGCCTGATTTCTAGTTCTCAGTTTAGAATTAGTTGGAACAGCTCCTAAACATGTGAGCTCGACCCCTAGAGGCTAGGATGAGCTATAGTTGTCTATATTATGTTGTTTTTCATTCATTAACATGGTTGGACTTTTGAGAAAGCCTTGAGCTTCATTGTACATTCATATTAGCGTTTTGGCTAAGGAATTGAGACCAGGGTTTGCAGCACTCTTTGGAATCCATGTGGCAATTTGTCTTGGTACAATACTTTCCTTTGTAATTGTGAATTTATTTATGTGATTGTATGCCATTATTTCTCTTATTTCTTCTCAGCTAAATCAAACAAGAGTGTAAGTAGAATCCATTGAAATTGCAGTGCTCTACTTGAGGTTTGCTTTAGTGTTTGATGTTTTCAGCTGTTTGAACTTGGAGAGGATCCATGAGCTTTCTTGCCCTCTTCAGCTCCTCACCTGTCTAATCCCTCCATCTCATTCGATTTGAAGTGCCAAAATCAGTTGCCTACCTTGCCCCATTGAGATCTCTGCAAGACTAAGCCTCATTCCCCGCACCCAAGATATACCTTTCCATTAGAGCCAACAAAAACATCATTTTATTCAATCAAACTTTTTCACACATATACTTAGCCTAAGATCAGTATTTCTATCAGTCATCTCAAGCTCTCATCAATTATAATTTGCTGAGATTGACCCGGAGAGAGCCCTCTCCCGACCTGGTAGGGCTAGCCACCAGGTTAAACGGGATTTGATGTTGGCCCTGGATCCTACCTTCCTCAGCCTAAGGTAAATCTAGGCACTAACATATCCAAAGTCAAAGCTCCAAGACCAACACCACCCTCCCTCTTCGGGATCTAGACATCAAACACACATATGTTGGCCAGATGTCCTCCCAAGCATCCGCCATTAGATGCTTCAACTCTCCCTAATAAACTAGATATATCCATTTTTCCAAGCATGCTTCCCAAGTGTTCGTCCTTCTTTATGGAGAGATTTACCTGTTCAAACACAAACCCCAATCAACATTAAACTTTCAAATATACATATACAAGTAAACACAAACCTTCGGGGTCCTCAATCATCCTGATGCCACTTGATAAGTTATTCATATGCAACGAGTCGAGAGCTTTTCTTCTTTCATTTCTTCAGCAGTATCAAGCCATTCTCAATGCATTGTAGTACTTTCATTCAGCCTCCAATTTCTTTTTCAAGGTATCCATCATGACTATCATAATATGCCCTCCCTCTCAACTGGGGATATGTATTCTTTTCTTCTATCTAGGCTCCCTCTCAACTTAGGGAGATCAACTACTTCCTTCTTTTATAACATCAGAAAACCTCTCACGACTTCATTCCTTCATACGGCTTCAAGGTTGTCTTGATTATCATCATTTAACATCTTCATCATCTTGAAGATATGTTCCTGCAAAAACTTTAATAACAAGTACAACCAAAAACAAATATACAGAAGCATGAAGTTAACTATATCAAAATCAAGTCATTATAATGGAAACATTCAAACTTTAAACATCAGATACCTAAACCTAGTTAGGTTCATAATCAGCATGAGACGCATACTTCTAAACTTCAACTTCTTAGTAGGGTTTTGTTACAAACCCTAGACTATAACATAAGGCAACTTAATCAAGAAATCAATCTCATTTTGTCTAGGGCCTCAATATTATTTTTAGAGATATATGACAGATTCTACTCTGATCCATTACAAACACTAGATTCCATCTTAGAGACACAAATCCTAGACATCAGCGATTAAATCAAATAACAATTTTACTATACATTTTAGACTTTACTAGGGTTTGTTGTAAACCCTAGATTTAATCATAATATCATAGGATACAGATTCTACTCTGATCCATTACAAACGCTAGATTCCATCTTAGAGACACAAATCCTAGACATCAACGATTCAATCAAACAACAATTTTACTATACATTTTAGACTTTACTAGGTTTGTTGCAAATCCTAGATTTAATCATAATATCATCATATCCTAGAATCTACTAGGGCTTTGTTACAAACCCTAGAATTTACAAACTATGAGCACCAACAATTAGGTTAGCATATATACATATGTAAGATTTCATAATCATGCACAAGCATATCACAACAATATCTACTAGGTAAACCCAAGTCACAAATATCAATACATTAAAGTTAGACATAGAGTAATTTCATTTAGACTAGGGTTTCAATCATACAGATGAATATATACCTAGGATTTCAATCCTAGGACCTTATTTTAGCTAATACAAGGGTCTTGCTTATAAACCCTAATTTACCGAACTCTACAGATCTAGGGTTTCAATACATAACATAGACATTACCAGCAAACCCTAAAGGACTAGGGTTTATATTATAATAGTACCAAAACCCTAAACATAAAATGAATAGGTTTTCTAGATTTCATTAATAACCCTAAGTAGACTAGGGTTTTATAATTGATATTGACATATCCTTAGGTTAGGGTTTTATAGTGAACCTTTTTAGGGTTCCACAATAATGATAATATAATGAGGGTAGATTAAATCTAATGGCTAATCACCTTAACAAGAATCTTTGTGATTCAAAACCCTAGACATAGCGATGTCGGTAATGTAAAGCAAGAATTTTAAAAGAAAATGAAAGAGAATTTTATAACAAGGCTTATGGTCTAAGACATACCTTTGAGTTGTTCCTTACAAACCTTGTATGACATCAATTCTTGAAGGGCTTCCTTTGCAACATAACTTCTTCCATACTTCAAGTTTATCCTTTGAAGTCTCCTCCATATCCTTTGAACATTTAGCAAGCTTTCCTAACCAGGGAAAAATATAAAGAGAAAGGTTATTAGCATATAATACAAACACATCTTGATAAGGGAGGAAACCAAACATGAAAAGATGAAACAAAGAACATAATACTTATCTTTTGGTAAATTGGTGAAGGCTCCCTCTTAATCCAATCTTGAGGGGAACCTACAACTAAAAATAAAAGGTGTTCTAACAAGACATGTTAAACCTACAAGTTCTAGAAATCAAAATATAAAAGAAAAATAATTCAAAACTTAAACAGAAGACTAAGAGAAGAGAGAGAGGACTTAGTAGTGTAAGTCCTTGACTTCCGATTCTTCAGTCTTGTTCTTCTTAGGTGGTGCTTCTTCGGCAATATTTGCTTGATCTCTTTCTCTCTTCTTATTCCATGGATTCTCAAGACGATGGCTTTTATAATGACCCATCTTATGGCAATTATAACATTTGATCTTGGATAGGTCAACCTTCTTCTTTGGTCCTTTGAACTTCTTGAAGGTTCCCTTATTCTTGTGATGAGCGGAATAGGCATTTGAGATGTTCTCTTCTTCATTCTCCTTCTTGTTGCTTACTAACGATATTCTGGCTTCTTCTTGACTGCATGCATTCCACATTTGTTCGAATGTTGGAGTATCCTTCCAACTGTTGATTCTTGATGCAAAGGCACTCCAAGATGTTGGTAGTCCTAGAAGGGCAGTAATCATGAGCTCTTTTTCTAGTACAATTTCATCTATTGCTTGAATTTCGTCTCTAATTCTAGATATCCTTATAAAGAAGGATGCCACAATATCGTCTTTCGTCATCTTCATAGTTCTTAATTCATTCTTGAGGCTTGCAATTTGACCAATGTTCTTGATTGTGAATAATTTGGATAGAGCTTCATACATTTCTTGAGCGAAATCTATGTTGGATATATATGGAATGAGGTTGTCCTTTACTCCATCCACTATTAGGTTCATGGCTAATATTTCGATTTCTCTGAACTTTGCTTTTTCTACTTCACTTGATTCCTCTGTAGGCTTCTTGACATTTCCTCGAACTAGATCCAAAACTTTATTCTTCTCAAGGATGAGATCTATCCTCTTTTTCCAAGCTCTATAGTTGGAGGCTCCTTCTAATTTGTTTTCTCCCTTCATTGAGTTAGACATGGTTCTTGTAGATAGTATGCTTATCCCCTTATATAAACCCTTTTCTTTATGACCCTTATTCAACTTCTTAAGACTTCTTATTCTCCTTTCAATAGATCTTCAGGCTGCCTTTTTCTTCCTTCTTCACCTTAGCTCTAATTCCATGTTGGAAAATCGGAAAGGCAAAAAGATTCTCTTGTTGATAATAACTTGTGATTTCCTTAATTTATTATTATCTTTCTTGTGTTCTTCTTTTCATCTTAGTTCATCAAGCAATTACCAAAACCAAAACACGAAGATCAAAGACACCAAATGTAGGCGCACAGCCAGGGCAAAACCCCTATATAGGGGAAAACCCAATCAAGAACTCTTCCTTCAATAGATTCATATGATAGTGAGACAACCAAGACCTTAACCAACAGACCTTCCTCCTCCACCAAGTCAGCCTTTCAATGAGATACAACAACCTTCAATAGTCTCTTCTTGTCTAGCAGCTTCAATCCAACATCAACCCAAAAATTTTGGCCCAGCTTCACCAACAACGTTAGAATTTCGGCCGCCCCAACAACTGCAGAATTTTGGCCCCTCCAACAGCTTCACACGTGTAGGAAAAAGAGAGATAATTTCGACTTCTTATGCTTGTGAGAGACCTCCTCCTTTGCTATCCTTCTTCCTCTTCTTCCTTGAAATTTACACCTTTTCTAGCCCCAGAAGTTGCAGATCGAACTTGTTGTGTGAGTGACAAATGAGATTGAGTTGTTGCCTTTATGCAGGCTTCTTGTGAGGTCGAATTACCCTGTTTGAGGCCGCCTTATCCTTCCTTTAGGCCAACTTGGTGGAGGAGGCCTAAAAGACCTAAAATACAACAAAATAAATTTATTCTTTGAGAAATAAATTCCAAGAAGGGTTTTTTCCAATATGACATGGACAAGGACACTTCACATAAACCCTAGAGGTCTTCAATGGAGACCTTGACCTAAAAACAATTGACCCAAGCATGAAACCCATGCTTTAATAAGTCAATTTATTTAATAATAAAATTTAATTTTCTTTCTTTTGATAAATATATTTCATTATGACTTAAGTACAATTATGAAGACTAACACTAGTTACATTCTTCAACATTGGGCACCCACTCCACAAGTGCCCAAGCCTTCCAGAGAAGTACATTGGCCTAAGCATATGCAACATTGAGAGATCATAGCCTCATGGCAACACTAGTAGATGACACATGTCCCACAGTACCTCCAAGACCCAAGACGTTGGTCAACATTGACCTGGTTTTGAGGATTTTTCAGGATGACACCACTAGAACCAGTATGCCCCCAGGATGGCCTTGACACAGTCTGATGGGTAGGAGCTGATTTAGAGCCCAGATGAGGATGGTCTCCCATTGGGAGACTAGAGAGGGCTTGTTGCACTAGAGGAAGACCTAATGTTGGAGAGGAGGAGGCCTTGACTGACAAATGGAGACCACTCTATGGCACCCCACCTGGATCTTGGAACCCCAAAGGAGATATTGACGTGGATTTGAGGGCCAACCTTCAAATTTGGATCCTCAAAGTATCTACACATTCTTTGACACCTCATCACCCTTGGACATGGCATTTGGAACATTTATGATGGATGATGCCAACATTTTAGAGGCTACGGCTCACACATGTGGGAAGATTAAGGATAATTTATTGTTAGCTAATGGGTTGGCTTGTAACCCAAGTACATTTAACAATCAAACTTGTTTTAGGGGCTTTGTAAACTAAAATTAGGTGACCTAATCCTCATATAAATAGAGGATAGGCTCATCTCATTTCATCATCACTTGTGACTATTCTAGCCCTCTTAGAGAATTTGGCCTAGCTGAATTGTGACTTGAATCTTGTGGAGATGTGATCTATGGTGGATTTTTGCTAATGGAACTATTCCTTGGCTTTGGAGATGTCATTTTGGAGCAATAAAGGACTTGTTCATGCATTCTATTTTGTAAGTGTACCTTGTATTTGATAAATCTTTGTGTTTTGTGGCTATTGTATGGAATGGTTGATCATCTAGCATTTCTATGTGCAAGTTATGGAATGGTTGATTATCTAAGGTTTCTATGTGTAAGTTATTATTGAAAATTATTCTATGGACTCTTGATGATAGTATTGCATGCATTACCCACTTATAGAATGTGAATGACAATCCCATGGGTGAACCTTTCAACTAGCTCTCCCCATTGACTTTGCTCCCTCACAAAAGTGATAGCTAGGGTTTGAAACCTAGGGTTTCTTATTCCCTTACACTTTTTCCAAGGTTTAGTCATCTTTAACCATCCCCTAGACTCCATCACCCAAGGTAAAGGCATTGGCCCTAGTTACATGGTTGATCACTTTGAAAACCATCTTGAATCTTACTTCTCTTCACTAAAAACCTAGAATTTCAGTCTCTTAAGGTAAGCCACTAGCTAGGGCTAGGGCACCCTTCTCAACTAGGGTTTGAAACGTCCCATAATAGAGGGATTCAACACGTGGAGAGATATTTTCCTCAAAATCAAGTCATTCTCGTGGCTAATTTCTCTATTTTAGGACAAACATCCCTTGCCCTAGGTAGATTTTACCTTAGAAAAACCCTAGTTTGCCCTAGGCTTCAACTTGGGGCTTATTGAAGGCTTCTTGTTCCATAAATTGAAGGTATACATTTGTTGGAAGCCTTTTCTTGGCCTTGTGATCCTAGACAAGCCTATTTACATTGCTAATTCTCAAGCCCTAGTTCACGTTGTGCCCTAATTAGGCCTTTTGGGAGGGTGTGAATTGTCTTGTTGTGCTAGTTGAGGCTTGTCATTAAGTAGAGAAACCCTCCTTAAGCCTATCTTGTCACCTTACCCCTTGTACTTGACATATCCTTTAGGTGACCTAACACAAGGAAGCCTCCCTAGTGGCGAAAATCCAAAAAACAGGAGGTAGTAGCTACGGTGACAGTGAGCCACACCTCATATTGTTGTCCCTTAGTTTGGCTCTTGTCTTGTGAGCTACCATCGCAAGACCTGCTAAATTTCGAGGCAACATTTATGGCGTCGTTGCCGGAGAGGATTTGAGTCAACCTTCTCATAATCCGAAGTTTGAGCTTCATTTTCTTAGTTGAGTGTATCCCATAGAGAAGCATAAATTTGCTCATCTAGCAACTCCATTGCAAGAAAGAAGGCCTATTTCTTCATTGAGCTTCAAAGTTTCAATGCTTGTAGGGTGAAGCAAGCATCATTTGAATCATTATTATGCAAGACTCAAAGCAATGGCTCCTTGGGGTTGTGGTGATATGTTCCCTGCTTTGGATGTTAGGGATATTCCTAGGTATCCAAATAGTTGGGACATAGATGTTGTGATCAATGTCCCAAAGTTTGATGGTGATCCATCTTCAGCAATTGATCACATAGCAAGATTTGCAAAAATATACTTCATAAGTCAATATGGTTCATAAAGACACCCTCATGAGGTTATTTATTAGCTCTCTTCAGAGTGATCAACATGAATGGCTCAAGCTTTCCAGTGAGCCTAGAAGCACCCCCTCCATCAAGGCATTAATGGGTAGGTTCCTTGAGGATTGGGGGCTAGTGTTCCAAAGTAATGAAGATTGTCAACGAAAAGGGAATTTCATCTCTCTGAAGATGCAAAAGCTGAGGAAGAGGATCATTGTCTTCCAACAAAAGGCATCAACCCTGATTATCAAAATCATGTTGAAGATAATTCTAACCATTCCAATGATAAAGAAGAATTCCATGAGGAAGATTCTTTTGGATCATCAAGATGAAGATATTGACTATAACCTTGGAGATGATCCAAGAGAAGAGCATAATGAGGAATCCATGGAGGAGTTTTAGGGTGCAAATTGGGGGATTGATTATGATAGCCAAGAAGAAGAAAGTGCCATGGAATCCTATAATAATGAGCATGTTGTGGAAGACCAACGTGACACATTTCTATGTGCGTCAAATCATGACTATTGTCCTAATGAATGGAAGGGCCTCATCTACATGTTGCGTAATGATGATTTTCATCCTATCGAAGAAAGTGTCATGGATACCCAAGAGGAGTTTGATGCCCATCTAGAGGAATTTGTTGGAAACCATGACATAGTAAGAATTAAAGAGTATCATCAACCCCTTGATTACTTTGAAAAGGGACTTTTCTTTATGTTTGATCAAGATCTCTCTAGATGTAGCACTGAGGACAATGATGGGGAAAAGGAGGCATGTGCTTCTATTCCTTATGATGAAGATGACCATCAACCTGACTTGAAGGAAAAGCTAATTCGCCCACTTGAATACAAGGGGTTGTGGTTCTTCCCAAAATATGAAGATTTTTTCCCTGCCTTGCACCTTCTATAATGACCGGGAAGATGTT
This sequence comes from Pinus tabuliformis, assembly GCA_031772625.1. NCBI lineage: Eukaryota > Viridiplantae > Streptophyta > Pinopsida > Pinales > Pinaceae > Pinus > Pinus tabuliformis. The sequence continues at coordinate 753,170,189 of CM062807.1, read as the reverse complement.
ATTGTGGATGTATTTGAGCCATCCCTATATCTTCCTGTTGTTTTACTTTTCGCACAGTCATATTTGGATCGCATAAACTTTGAACATGATAATGTTGGCATTATGATGCATGTGTTGTACTTGATGGCAACCCACTTGTAGCAGAACAACTCACTTGTATATGGTAACTAGATGAATCTATAGAAGAGATATCAGATGTGACAAAATGCATGACAATTGTGTTTACAGATGTGACAAAATGCAGGGCAGTTCAAAGGAATCAGTTCAGAAGTAATGTACAAAGGCAACTCTCTCAGATGACAGTTCACAGTACAGCAGGTTAACAGCAAAGAATTACAGTTCAGACTACAAAGAATGAAGAAAGAGAGGTATACGCAGGTTCACCTTGACCAAGCTGCGTATACACGTAGGTTTACTGAACAAAAGGAGCATATACGTACACACACACTTTCACAGAAGGAAAAGCACGTATATCTTGGGAAAACTAAGTTTTTGGTCCGAGGTATTTGGTCCAAAGTATTTTGATCCAAGGTATTGGTCCAAGGTATTTGGTTTGAGGTATTAACCCTAGGTATTTGGTCCAAGGTATTGGTCCTAAGTGGTTTTGGTCCATGGTATTGAGAAAGGCCTAAAACTATATAAAGAGGAGAAGATCATTAGGCCAATGGGAGCAAGGATTGAATATCTGATGAAGTGTGAGATCTAGTATGCAGGTTATCGGCTTATGGTGCTTTGCTTGATCTGAACCAAGGATGAACCTTAGCGGTTGATGAGGGATAAGATCTAATGATGGATCGGGATCTTAAGGCTTGAAATGAATTATCATTATGTGGTTTGATCATGTATAGTCTAGATCTGAATACTGACGCATGTGTTATTCTGTAAATGTTATGATCTGGGTATGACTGAAGTCTAGAATAGCTGCAAAATTATGAATTAATATTTGCAGATATGTATGTTGGTTGGCTTTGATAAAAGCGCATATACACGCTAGTTCAACACATACAAGTAGCGTATACATTATAAAATATGATATTTGAAGTTGCAGTTGGATCTAGCTGTTGTTGCAGAATTCTGGGTTCTGCTCTGTGTTCTGGTGACTGTGTTTTGATGACAGTATTCTGAATGTTCAAATTGATTGATTGTGATTTGCTTCAGTGATGATGGGCTTTCAATGATTCAATTGTGGGTGATTCAGAGAATGATGATTGAGTTTCAATTATTGGTTATTGTAGATGTATTTGATGATTGAATTGCAATTATGATGTTGTTGATGGATCCAGTCTGAAAATTTATGAAACGTGGTCCCTGGAGGAAGAAAGAAGGTCGTAGCCTTTTGTAGGTCGGCACCTACGTACTAGTAAACATATCGGCTAGTACAAGAGCTAGGGGGTTGTAGCTCCCTTCCAGTAGAAGCTGGAGAATGAGAGAAGGTTGTAACCTTCTGCAAGTAGAAGCCTGCATACTGGTATGAGTCTGCACCAGTACAATGTTGTAAACAGATTTTCTTATTATTAAAAGAAGACAAAGACAACAGCAGCAGGTGGTTTTCACCCACATTGGGTTTCCACCTTAAATCTTGGTGTTCATGTGTGTTGCTTATGTGTGATGGTTCATTCTGTTATTAACTGCACATGGTTACTGTTTAATGTTTAATAAAGTATTGATGCACAGATTAAAGATCAACATATGATGAATTAACTAAATCATAAGTTCACTAGATATACGTTGGTTGCCTTAAGAACAGTTGCATGCACACGCGAATTCCCTTCACTAAAGTAGCGTATATAAATCTGATTATGGAAATGAAAATATTATTGATTTGACTTATACTGATTCACCCCCCCTCTCAGTATTATTTCCAACAGATAAATCGTCATTAACTAACCCTTTTGAATTTGATTGTTGTGACACGCGACCTAGTTGTCAACACCTTGTCCTCCAACTATCTTCATCATACCACTCTCAAGATGTCCTTCAGAACATCAATGTGTGTTGTATGCTTGAGATAGCTATTGAACAAAAGTTCATAAAACTAATCGTTAGCTACTCCATATTTGGTTGCGAGGAAGGATTAGCAGGAGTAAGCAAAATTTGGATTCCCCTTCTTCATTCTCCACCCCTTCTCATGATGTCAAAACTAACCCATGGGTATTTTATTTTCCCACCTCCCACCCTTAAGATCTGGTGTGTGAGTATTATGATGATTGTGTTGCTTCTTTGTCTTATCCCATGATTACCATAGGGGTAAGAGGTATTGTATAGATCTAATGATATAATAGCTACATTGGTTATATGATTATACTTCGGTGATGTATTGTATTCTAAGTCACAAGACACGGCCCTTAGGGGTCTCATGTCCCATATCCTGTGTGTCGGACATGACACGACCCATAAAACAAGTCTGACACGTTTTTCAACATGTCCTAAAATTAGGACATGTGTTTGGGCCGTGTTGGACATGTGGCCTAACGTAAATCGATTTTAGGACACCTGTCCCACTAAAACCCTAGAGTAAAAAATGTCGTGTCTTGATCTTTTTTCATTTTTTCTATCAATTGCGTGTTTGTTCATGAGAGGAATATTGTTGAGCATGCAACTATCATCGATTCGTAGGAAGATGGAGGGATTTGTGGGCAGATTTGTGACTATCATCCTTCACACCAACAAATGCAGCAGCAGATCTTGGATTGGGCATAGAGGAGGAGGATGGAGCAGAGTCAAATGGCAGTCGTAGTGATGGTGATTATGACATGGAGGAGGACCTGGACTATTGATAGAGTTATGACTCTTGAGTCATGACCAGTACCACTGACAAGCTATGATATTCCTACCTATTTTGTATCTACTTTATTTTGTATTTTCCAGTGGCATTCCCTCGATATCTATGTAATACATTTTGATTTTGATGACTTAATGAAAAATCTGCAATTTATGGTTTTAATATCTAAGTTCTACTTCTAAATTTCTAGTTTTATTTTATCAATCATGATATTTCTAAATTTCTAGTTTCTTATGTGCTTGAACAATTGTTAATAACATGGACAATGAACTGTGAACATCATTGATGTAGTAAACTAATAAACTAACTAGTTCTAAAATTGTAAAACTGTAAATACTAAATTAGTAAATTACTAAATAGATATCATCATGATTCATATATGTAGATGTTCTAATTTCTAAAAAATATGGATCAAGCACTATATTTCAGTATTTTTTTAATATATGTATATATAAAATGTGTCCCCCATATCCTGTTTCCAAGGTCACCATGTCTCATGTCAAATACTAATATTTACATGTCCTTCATGTTGATTTGGGGTAGCATCGGATGTGCTCTAGCCTCAAAACTTAGTGGACAGGCTAAGGCACATGAGATCTCCAATACCCAGAAATGGTTTGGGCAAAATCTAAACAGTTTGAGAGATATTAAAATAATTAATATTTTTAATGGAATCCCTAAGTCTAAACTTAGCGAAAATAAAATATTAATGCGTATTAATATAAAACTGTGATAGAATGGTCCAAAAGTCATGGATCAAGCCAAAATTAATCTTAGTCGTTGATTAGGGACTTAATCTCGACCATTGATTTGTCAACGAGAAAAGTATAAAAGGAGGCTTGAGGGTCACTTGGAGAACACACCGAGTTGATCAAGATTTCGATTTTCTGGGGCAGGGTTTGCTGAGGAAGTCGAAAGAGTGATCAGAGTTGCAACTGAGGGGCAGTGAATACAAAGCAGAGAGGCAGAGATAGTACCAAGAGGATCAGCGCAGAAGCCGGGAGAGAGGGACACAGAGCCAACCAGAGGTTCACGCAGAGCCATCCAGGGCTCACGCAGAGGTAGCCAGGAGTTGCGCAATGCCTCAGAGAGCCAGTGTGGGTGACGCAGAGGCTCTAAGGGATGACGCAGTGCCTCCAGAGGCTAACGCAGGGCGAGCTAGGGTGACATTGGGCAGACGCTGGGCCAGAAACAGTCCCTAGAGGCTGACGTTGGGGTTTTCGTGGGGCAAATTGGAGCTGGGAGCTGTCGGAGTGTTTATCCGGGGTTTAAGCTAGAACATCTGTCTCCGAATGAGAGGTACTATTGCCGAGATTATTCTTCGTTGGGTGAGCCGGTTTTGGCACCCAAATTGTATTCTGAAACTACTTAATAATTAAAACCCTCAGATAGCTGCATCGATTTTCCTACATTGGATTTTTCCGGGGACATTGATCCAAAACAACGGTGTCACTTGTGTGCTTGTTTTGTTTCCTTCAATTGATGATCTGTAACGTGTTGAGCATGTACTTGTATTTATTTTCAGTATTTACATGGTAAATAATTTGTTGATTAATCAGAACAAGTAGGCAGAAATAAATCAAAAAAGTACATGAAGGGTTTCTAACAGTTAGACTTAGAAACTCCAACATGGTATCAGAGCGTGGTTGCAAATCATAGGAGAACTGAGGACATCAGCGGAGCAGAGCAACGATAGCAGAAAACAGCTGTCCCAAGTGGCAGAATTTGTTCCTAGCAGAGAAGCAACAAGGAAGGGGTGACGCAGTGCCTGTGTCATCAAGTTTGAGCCGAGAAGAGGATCAACGTAGTGGCAGAGAGGAGCAGACTCGACCTACGCAGTGCCCAGTCATCTTTCTCAATCAGGAAGGATTGACGCCCGTGGCCAGGAGATGCGGATTTTGCTAGTGTCGAGATTGTGTAGAGCCTAGAAGCTCTAACCTTCAGATTTTTGGAGCTTAGGAGGTTGTGGGTAAGTTGCAGAGTAAAGCTGGTGGGGTACTGTAGTCAGAACATTACCTAGCAGGGAAAGACCAAGGAGGAGGGAGTTGCTACCGAGGATTTCTAGCCAAGAAATCCTGATCAATGGTGCAGTTGCACTAACGATCGGAGTGGGGGCATCTCGACATTAGCAGAAGGGTTTCCAGGAGGGAAATCGAGGCTCAAAGGGAGTCACACCAAGAACTTCCAAGAGGGAAGTAGAGGAGCAGCGAGATGGCAGTGAATGGGGTAAGAGACCAAGATAGACTGGACAGAGCCTCAAAATTTGTAGTCTGGAAGGCCAGAATCTTGTCCGTTCTAGATAGGAATCATGTCAAGCACTTCGCCTTAAGGAGGATAGCGATCCCAATTAACCGAGCTAAGAACGACAAGTACGAGGAGGCAATGGCGAGGGCCAAGAGCATCATCCTTGACGGGGTCAAGAACCATGTAGTACCACATATTGCTAAAAAGGACACTGCAAATGAGATGTGGGAGGCCCTAAAGAAATTGTACCAGCACACTTCTGTGCAGAGAAGGATGCTACTTGAAAATCAATTGCGGTCATACCAAAAGCAGAAAGGGGAACAGATCGACACCTTCCTCGGTCGATTGAAGGAGATCCGGGATCTGACTTCCATAGGGGCCACGCCAGTTCAAGAATTGATGGTGAGAACAGCCCTGAACGCAGTCTCTGAAGCCTGGGAGGTATTTGTCCAGAGCATACTGGGCGGGACGACCCTTCCAAATTGGGAGGAAATGTGGGCGGATCTTCGCCAAGAAGAGATCAGAAGGCTGAGCAAGGCAGGAAACAGTGGCAAGGGGATCAGAATCAAGAAGGAGGAAGAGGAGGATGTTGCCCTAGCATCTGAGGGAAAGCTGGAGAAACGGAAGAAGAAGGACCTCTCCAAGGTCAAATGCTTCAATTATGGGGAACTAGGTCACTATGCAAGCTAGTGCCCGAGGAAGAAGAGCAAAGGAGAGGCTTCCAAGACCAAGGCTGCGCCAACAAGGGCGGAGAAGGAAGTGGAGACAAATGATGATTGTGCCATGAGTGCTCATACGCCACTTGAGAGGAAGTGGGGGGACATCGAGCTGTAGTCAGACGGACTACAGGCGATGAGGGGCAGGATCCTCGAGGTACCCAACCTCTTGGATTATACCTTGCTACAGGAGCCCCAAAGAGGAGTAGCAGTACTGGCAGATGTTAATAGAGACGGATGCAGATGGAGCGTCAGAGGGAGCTACAGTGCAGAATTCCCAGGACAGCGTGAGGCAGCAGTGCGAGATGCATAGAGTTATTGCAGCAGCGCAGAGGTCAGAGAGGGAGCACTTGTCAGCGACAGAGGGAGTTTCAGCATCGAGGGTGTCTCTAGCCTGACATAGATGTCAGAGTTGGGAGATCAGTTACTTCTCAATAACTGAGATGTAGTGCAGCAGTTAGTAGTGGCAGCATGATGAGAGGGATTGTAGTGCAAATGCAGCAGTGGCAGTGGCAGGGCCATGGGTAGCAGTACATGATGCAGCAGCTTCAGAGAATGTTGGGCAGCAGGCCTAGCATCAACATAAGGACCGATGCCAGATGATCAAGGTGATGCTCAGTTAGGAGTATTCCTGGAGCACAGTCCTCGCTAAGAGGGAGTGTTGATTTGGAGTAGCGTCGGATGTGCTCTAGCCTCGAAACTTGGTGGAGACACTAAGGCACATAAGATCTCCAATACCCAGAAATGGTTTGGGCAAAATCTAAACAGTTTGAGAGATATTAAAATAATTAATATTTTTAATGGAGTCCCCAAGTCTAAACTTAGGGAAAATAAAATATTAATGTGTATTAATATAAAACTGTGTTAGAATGGTCCAAAAGTCATGGATCAAGCCAGAATTAATCTTAGCCGTTGATTAGGGACTTAATCTCGGCCGTTGATTTGTCAATGAGAAAAGTATAAAAGGAGGCTTGAGGGTCACTTGGAGAACACACTGAGTTGATCAAGATTTCGATTTTTTGGGGCAGGGTTTGTTGAGGAAATCGAAAGAGTGATCAGAGTTGCAGCTGAGGGGCAGTGAATACAGAAGCAGAGAGGTAGAGATAGTACCAGGAGGATCAGCGCAGAAGCCAGGAGAGAGGGACGCAGAGCCAGCCAGAGGTTCATGCAGAGCCATCTAGGGCTCACGTAGAGCCATCCAGGGCTCACGCAGAGGCAACCAGGAGCTGCGCAGTGCCTCAGAGAGCCAGCGTGGGTGACGCAAAGGCTCTAAGGGTTGACGCAGTGCCTCCAAAGGCTGATGCAGGGCGAGCTAGGGTGACGTTGGGCAGACGCTAGGCCAGAAAGGGCTGACGCAGTCCCTAGAGGCTGACGTTGGGGTTTTTGTGGGGCAGATTGGAGCTGGGAGTTGTCGGAGTGTTTATCCGGGGTTTCAGTCGGAACATTTGTCTCCGACTGAGAGGTACTACTGCCGAGATTATTCTCTGTTGGGTGAGCCGATTTTGGCACCCAGATTGTATTCTGAAACTGCTTAATAATTAAAACCCTCAGATAGCTGCACTGGTTTTCCCACATTGGGTTTTTCCGAGGACATTGGTCCAAAACAATGGTGTCACTTATGTGCTTGTTTTGTTTCCTCCAGTTGATGATCTATAACATGTTGAGCATGTACTTGTAATTATTTTCAATATTTACATGGTAAATAACTTATTAATTAATCAAAACAAGTAGGCAAAAATAAATCAAAAAAGTACATGAAGGGTTTCTAATAGTTAGACTTAGAAATTCCAACACTTCATGTCCCGTATCTTCGTGTCATGTGACTTAGATTGTATGCTAGCATAGATTTGAGCATGGTAGTTCGTTACATTGCATGTTGTGTGAGCATTCTAAAATCTTGCATTCTCATATTGTGTTTCGTCATATATTAGCTTGCATTTAGAATAGATTTTATTTTCCGTAGGATTTTTATATTATCATTTCAAACATGGGTGATACCCTACACCTAGTGCATATGCTCCCAAACAAGTTGAATTGGATGTGTATATTACAAGTCTACGAGCCCAAGGAATGTTGGAGTTCTCATGAACTCCCCATTCGAGCATTATGGATCATGCGCTCTATGGTGAGCTCATGTCACCAAGTTAGAGCTAGATGTTACCCACCAAAATGGGTAACCCCATAAGAGGAAATGTTTCTCCTACATTTGACAACCAGTCGGTCAACTAGTCAACCAGCAACCCCTACCAGCCACCAATAGACGATGACATGCCATGTGCCTTCACCACTTGCATCCACCATGTGCCTCTAACGATCTGGCATTAGCATTTGGATGAAGGTGGGCAACTACTCAAAAGGTACTTTGATCATTTTGCAATCAGGTGCTTATACTTGTTTGTTTTGGGCATTTAGTATGGATGATGGGGTGATCTGGAAGACTAACAGACCTTGATAGTATTCTTGTTCTCTCACTTCACCAGGTTGGGTTAATATTTGACCCTAGTCCAATGGGACTTTCCTTAAGGCCCTTTGGGTTATAGGAGGGGCACTACCTGGAAAGCCACGATTGCAATAGTGTGTTTCATTCTCCCTATATCATATTCCATGCCACATTACAAGCCTCATATCTCAACTCCATTCTTCGGGTACAACTTGTCATCAGTTTCTTGGGTATTTGGTACTCATACATTCACATACCTTGAGTAGTGCCTGGAAACTTTTCCGTGGAAGGTTGATGCAGCTAAAAGAAAAGGAAAAAGCATATCATGGCCACAAAAAGATGAAACAAAGAAAATAAAAATGCAAAAGATGTTCAGGACATAAACATTAGCACATGGGAAAAAACCTAGCATGAGCTCCACCTACCTCATATGTCCATTAGCCGGTCCCTGAGCACATGATGCTCCATTACATCAAAATGGAACCCTTGTCAGTCACAACCCCAATGAGTAATAAACTGACTCATCTTTAAGGGGTAAAAAAAACCACTTCATCATACAAAGCAAACTCTAACCCTTGAGCTATAAGCGGTAATACAAGGAAAAAATCAAGAAGTAAAAGGTGCACAAGAAGGGGTGGGAATAACTCATGCATCCACGAATGATCCCTCCTCACATCTATACACTCAAGATGTGGACACCCCCATCAGTTGGTCCCTTTGACCATGGCACTTGACCATGAAGTCTTCCCCCTCCATTACCACATTATTATACACTAACACCTATCAATTGAAGGGTGGACTAGGGAACTGTTACTTCCCCTTAGGGGCTAGAAGCACCTAATAGGGTTGACCATTAGCCACCCCTACCTAGGGAGAAAACACTTTTGCGAGATCTTGTTCTTGATTTTGGAAGGGGATCTTTGTTTGAAGTATTAAATTGCCCTTAACATTCAAGTTTGGTTCACTTAGATGCATTATTGGTCTTAGTTTCTAATGAATGGTTGCTTTCACTAGAATCCATGTTGTTCTTGTCAGGTGGTTTAGCAACCCAGGCTTTGGGCACCCACTCCACATGTATCCAAGCCTTCTAAAGAAGTACATTGGCCTAACTAGTTGCAGCGTTGAGACATCATAGCCTCCTAGCAGCACTAGCAGATAACACATGTCCCACAGTTCCTCGAGGACCCAAGATGTTGATGAACTTTGACCTGGGTTTGAGGATTCTTCAAGATGACACCATTGGATCGAGCATGACCCCAGGTTGGACTTAATACAACCTGATGGGAAGGAGTTGATTGAGAGCCTAGATGAGAATGACCTCCCATTGAAAGACTAGTGAGGGCTTGTTGCACAAGAGGAAGACCTAACGCTAGAGAGGAGACCTTGTTTGACAAACAGAGACCCATGGTAACCACCTTACGACACCCCAATTGGATCTTGTGACCTCGTAGGAGATATTGACGTGGATTTGAGGGCCAACCCTCAAATTTTGAATCTTCCAAGCATCTACACATTCTTTGACACCTCATCACCCTTGGACATGGCATTTAGAGCATTTATGGATGACATCAGCATTTTAGAGGCTATGGCTCACATGTGTGGGAAAATTACGCATTTTTTATTTTTAGCTAATGGGTTGGCTTGTAACCCAAGTACATTTAGCAATCAAACTTATTTTAGGGGCTTTGTAAACTAAAATTAGGTGACCTAATCCTCGTATAAATTGACGATAGGCTCATCCCATTTCATCATCACTCGTGACTATTTCAACCCTCTTAGAGAATTATACCTCACTGAATTGCGGCTTCAATTTTGTGGAGATGTGATCTATGTTGGATTTTGCTAATGGAACTACTCCTTGGCTTTGAAGATGTCATTTTGTTGCAATAAAGGACATGTTCATGCATTATATTTTGTAAGTGTACCTTGTATTTGATAAATCTTTGTATTTTTTGGCTATTGTATGGAATGATTGATTATCTAGGGTTTCTATGTGCAAGTTATTATTGAAAATTATTCTATGGACTCTTAATGATAGTATTGCATGCATTACCCACTTATAGAATGTGAATGACAATCCCATGGGTGAACCTTTCAACTTTTGCTCCCTCACAAAAGTGATAGCTAGGGTTTGAAACCTAGGGTTTCTTATTCCCTTACTCTTTTGCCAAGGTTTAGTCATCTTTAACCATTCCCTAGACTCCATCATCAAAGGTCAAGGCACTAGCCCTAGTTACATGGTTGATCACCTTGAAAACCATCTTGAATCTTACCTCTCCTCTCTAAAAACCTAGAATTTCAACCTCTTATGGTAAGCCGCTAGCTTGGGCTAGGGCACTTTTCTCAACTAGGGTTTGAAACGTCCCTTACAAAAGTGATAGCTAGGGTTTGAAACCTAGGTTTTCTTATTCCCTTACTCTTTTTCCAAGGTTTAGTCATCTTTAACCATCCCCTAGACTCCATCATCGAAGGTCAAGGCACTAGCCCTAGTTACATGGTTGATCACCTTGAAAACCATCTTGAATCTTACCTCTATTCTCTAAAAACCTAGAATTTCAACCTCTTATGGTATAAGCCGCTAGCTTGGGCTAGGGCACTTTTCTCAACTAGGGTTTGAAATGTCCCTTAGGACAGGGATTCAGCGCGTGGAGGAGAGCTATTTTCCTAAAAATCAAGTCATTCTCGTGGCTAATTTCTTTATTTTAAGACAAACGTCCCTTTCCCTAGGTAGATTTTCCCCTAGAAAAGCCCTAGTTTGCCCTAGGCTTCAACTTGGGGCTTATTGAAGGGTTCTTGTTCCAAAAATTGAAGGTATACATTAGTTGGAAGCCTTTTCTTGGACTTGTGATCTTGGACAAGCATATTTACCTTGCTAATTCTCAAGCCCTAGGTCCAGCTGTGCCCTAATTAGGCCTTTTGGGACGGTGTGAATTGTCTTGTTGTGTTAGCTGAGTATTTTCCTTAAGTAGAGCAACCCTCCTCAAGCCTATCTTGTCACCTTACCCCTTGTATTTGACAAATCCTTTAGGTGACCTAACACAAGGATGCCTCCCTAGTGGTGAAAATCCACAAAAGAACAGGAGGTAGTGGTTGTGGTGACAGAGAACCACACCTCATATTGTTTTCCCTTGGTCTGGCTCTTGTATTATGAGCTACCCTCCCAAGACCTACTAGATTTTAGACAACAAAGCCTATTTCTTCTATAGATGCCAAATTGTTTCCTCCTGGCCCAATCGTCGAACTCAACAAGAAGAGGCTCATTGAATCATGTAGCAGAAGAGATATTGGCATTGAAACCCACACTCCTAGAAAAACCTACATTTTTTCTTTCTTATTAGAGGAGATTTTTAATGACAACAAGGGAACCGACATAAACACGGGCATTATACCTTTGTTTTCCTTCTAACATTGTTAATGTGCTATGTTGTTACCAAGGACGAGTCACAGGAAATAAAAATAGCCTATCAAAGGTAATTATCAAAGTTAGCACAAACAAAAAAGGATCAGCAAAACTTGAAGTGGAAATAAGCACCCTAAGACCATTCTATGGGGTCACCCTAGGACCATTCTATGACAACACCCTATGCAACATGGATGTTAGGACCAACTATAAATAGGGGGAACTATACCAAATGTTTAGAGAAGAAAATTATCTAGAGTTACTTCTCTGACTACATATGTCATCATGAAATCAAAGCTCCATAAAGTAGCAACCAGAGCAACGATGTTTCCTTGCGTTGAAGTCATTTCCTAGTTCATTAGTCAAGCTAACATTGAAAAGAGGTTGATCAGAGATACAAAAGGGAAAATCATCGCCCTAGATATGTGTTGCAAATTTCTTCAACCTAATTATTTTGTCCCATTGTACCATGGGGGACATAATTCTCCTTAGATAAGAGTCATCAAGACCTGGGTAAAATCGTACTACTAGAGATCTACTTAGGTTAGCATACTTCATATCATAGCCACACTTAATGCTTTCCATATTTCCCCTTCACTCTCATCCGATTTCATAAAAAATATTAATCTCACTCATGTTTGACTTATCACATGTCATCCAACAAGGTCTGATTAAGCAAATTTGAAGAATAATGTAAGTCGAAGTCAAATAAAGCCAAAAAGATCTATGTTCCACCAAGTTCCCAAAATGGGCGAGCATGGGAGCAAGGAGACGCACAAGGAGGACAAGTGGGAGCACCCCCAAACTTTTGGGAAATTCAGGGGGGTTAGAAGGACTTTGGGGTTCCTAGCATTGGGTTCCCTATCTCTAAAATTATAAAAATAAAAATAGTAATGATAAAACCTCACAATAACATTTCATCCCATGCAAATTCATCATTGTGCAATGAAGTGGAAACAATACAATCCTACCAATCCTAAAATCCTGAAAACTGTGAAGTCTGTTGAATTTTAAATTGCATGTGAAATTCTACTTTCTCCACATAAGGTCTGATGAGGTTGGAACCACTCTCAAACATCCTAAAAGTTGACACAATTAATTTTAATGTTAAAAATTCAAGTAAAAGTGAGAATGTCACTTTTACTTTAAGAATCTAATTTTACCATTAATTACCAAGGCCACAGACTCCTCAAAGCTCTAACCCCTGTCTTTGTTATATCTTCATGGGTTGTTGGACAAAAATTTTAAGGGAAGAGGTGGGGGGGACCAAATTTCCCCCTTCTATAGGAAGGAAATGCCCAGATGTCCCCCTTTTGGGAAGGCATGTCCCCCACACTGAGGAAACGTTTCCCCTTGTGTTTCCATGAGTTTTCATCACAGAGGGACTTGTAAAATGTTTCTCCATGCACTCCCCACCTCATCTTGGGAGCATGGGAAATGTGGTGGGTGTACCTCCTACTATGGGGGACACGCTCCTGTGGAACAATGCAAAAAAGGCTCGATGTTAAGACCATGAAAAGTAAGAGAATAAAAAATGATAAACCTAGAGCTATGCCACCTCATTAAAAAGGATCAACCCTTGAGTTTTGTGCTAAAAAGTTAAAAACACATATCTAAAGAAAAGGATTGATAAATCAATGAAGAATAAAAAGGGTTAACAAAATGAAATGCCAAGTTGTTAAATCTTTGCAGAACTTCCTCTAAAAAGCAAAACTCCCTCTAAAAGGCTTACATGTATAAAATGAAGATTCCTATCTCTAGAAAGCATTTGGACCAATTAGACGACCTTTTGCATCATCATATATGACTTTGAGGGTCAAAACATGAAGTCCCTTTCCCCTTTGCAGAAGTTATTTCATCATCTTAACTATTTCTAACCAACTAAACTAAGAAATATTTTAAACTTAAGAATTGGCACATGTAATAGGCATAACGTTGCCCCACCATGGTAAACTTAGGAAAATTATAAAATTAACTTATGTTATGATGTTGTTAGAAGAGATTACTTATTGTATGTTGCCTAATGACTTGTGTTGAGACTTGATTCTTGTGTTGCTGGAAATGCCTTCCAAGCTGGCATGTCGATACCTAATTCTAGATTCAAAAGGCATTGGCATGAAATGATCATATTCAATAAGTCTGTCCACTACAACAAAAATATATGAATTGTCATTTACCTTAGGCAACCTCATGATAAAATCCATCAATATTTGTTCCCACTTTTGGTTGGGAATAGGCAGTGGTTGTAGCAGCCCTGCAGGGAAAGAAACTTTTGCCTTGATTCTTTGGCATTCTATGCATTCCCTCACATGATTGAGAACACCATCCTGCACACCCTTCCATGAGACCTTTTCACGAACAAACCTGTATGTCTTCAAATAACCAAGGTGATCAGCAGGCTGATTGTTATGGACAACAATTAGAATTTTGTGTTTAAACTTACTTTCGGGCATGTTGACCACTGGAGTGGCACTTGATGATTACATGAAGATTCCATGCCCAAGGATGATCCAGAGGACACTTGTACCATCAAATATCGTCAGTCAACAGAGTTTTTTAACTCTACTTCTATCTTCTCATCATCTTTCTTGTACCCAGATTCCACACCCTACGGGGAATTGTAATAAGCTAAGTAACTAGATTCGTTATATAGGGGCCACGTGTCCGAATCCGACGTGTCGGACACAATTCGTCCAAAAAACGTGTCCTAAAAACAGGACACGTCGAATCCCAAGCGTGTCCCAAAAATCGCCAACGTGTCCCAATTTTTGACTGCGTGTCCTGATTTCCGTCACTCGTTTAGCGGGCACCTCTACATGTCTTGATTAAGTTATCTACTAATTACTGATAAGCCGAAAATGGACCGCACTTATCCATTATCATTTCTCCGAATACACCTGATAAGTTTTACAATTTGCAGAGAAATTTTCTCCGAAAAGGGTTTGGTAATGGCGATTCCAGAAATGGTAGCAGCGGGCAAAGGGCAAAGACTATGGATGGAAATCGCTCCTTTTCATGGTGAAACGGCGGCCTTCCTGTAAAAAGCTACTCGCGATCGCAGAGGCGAGCTCATGGATGGCCTTCAGCCTTCTTTTCCTGCGGTCTCAAAGATTTTCTTCGGCAGAATTAAATCTGGTGCATATTTTTTTTGTCTGCCATGACAGACGGCTGGTTCGCCTGCACAATTATTTTCGACTTTATCACTACGATCCAGCAACTGGCAAACCTGGGTGTATTTTTATTATAAACATTTTGTAAATTATTATCTATTTTTATTATTAAAAATAAAAAATAAATTTTATAAGTTATATTTAATTGTAAGACGGTATTTATTCATTATAAATTGACAAATTATTTCATCTCTTAATACTACAACGAAATCTATTTATTTGTTTTTATTTTTTTCATTCTTCTTTTTCAATTATATTTTTAACAATTAAAATTTTTAACATATTTTTAATTGTGTTTACATGAAAAGCAAATATGGTTTATTATAACGTGTCTTGAAGTGCCAACTATAAAGTAAAGTAACATCTTTTAAATTGTGTTGAAATGAAGTATGGTTTATTATAACATTGCCTGAAGTGCCAATTATGAGGAGATGATTAACTTCGCTTTATTTATTATAATGTTGTGATTAAATCCCAATTTATCATTTATGTGACCATTGACATGTATTTGAATTTTGTATGTACTATGCATGCTATAGATGAAGATATATCTAATTTGTATCATTATTTAAAATTATAGATGATAATTTGTATCATTATTTAAAATGTGTGTAAGAAATATCTAATTTTTAATATATATATATTAATAAAATAATATATAACGAATCCTACGTGTCCTGTTCCGGGGGGTCAACGTGTCCAAATCCGACACTACGAATCCCAAATCCCCGTGTCAGGTGACTTAGGTAATAAGTGATACTAGTAATGATGAGTTTTGAGTCTGTAACAGGCCTAGGATGTTGGGACTCAATCAACAAACGAGTACACCTTGGAGTGTTTTTTTTATCTAGTTAATTATCCCTTCTTTTTCAGAGGTAGATAATTTTCTGGGTTTTTTCACTCACGTTTTACCCCAAAGCCAGAGTGACGGTTTGAAGGTTGAGCCCCTGACACATCTTAGTGTCTAGAGTCAATGTATATTACCATACTAGATCACACAAAAAATTTCGTGGAATTTGGTTAGGTCTAGGTAGTCATTTTTTAATTTTTTAGATTTCCCACAGGTCAAAAATTGCAAATAAAATTGTATTTAAATTGTAATAAGTGTAGTCTAGAGAAGTTGTATGGGGTATGAGTAATCAAAATTACACCTCTCACCCTCAACTTTCTACTATGACACACTTTGAGAAGTTAATAATGTGTTTTGGACCCTCAAAACCCACTTTTCCTAAGTTTAGTGGGAAATCTGGCAATTAATTAAGCCATAAATTAAATAAATGGAGAAAAATAAATATCCACACATGCTAAATGTTGTGGAAATGAGGTGGAAAATTATGAGGGAGTTAAAGTGAAGTCCCAAGGTGATGTGGACTCCTAAAATCAAGGAAAGGACATGTGCTCAAATAAAATCGAATGCCTGGCATTAAATGAAAAAAACTGCTTGGAAATTCGAATTTGTGAAGTTAATGCACATTTGGGAGGATTTGGGAGAATATTTGATGGAGATTTTTGTGGGAAATTGTCCCCACATGGGTTACCACCCATATACACTTGTCATTCCACCATAAAATTCGAATTTGGCACATAAGGGAAGAAGAAAATGATATCCACTTGCCAGAATTCGACTTTTACACTTGGCATTGGAGCTTCATTCAACAAATTCGAATTTCTCTTTGGAATTGTCACCTCATGCCACTTGTTTAATCACTTCTACATTGGGATTGGCTCCAATGCCATTTGTCATTGTCATTCTTCATTGGGATTTGCTCCCAACTCTCTATATAATAGAGCCATGGGCTCTCACATTGTATAATATTGTTACTAGCTATTGTGCTTGCGGAAGCGCTGCTGCCTTGTACACTTTCAGAAATATCAATAAAGACTTTGGGGTTTCATTCATGAGGTGTTGCTCCTTTTCGAGTGTGATGAATTGTTGAGCATTGGTATAATTCCTTTTACTCATGCTTTGATCTAATTTGCTTCCATATGCTCTTGTAGATTTGTTAATGTAGAGCTATCTTGCATTGACATTTGATTTAGAAGTATGCTCTAGGTATAGAATGCTCTAGTTGGTTTTAAATAAATCTCTAGAGTTTCTTATCATTGTTTATAGCTAAATCTATATGGAACTAATTCTTGATTGAAGTTTTGTAGAGGGAACATCTTGTTGGGATTACAGAATCAAGCGTGAGGGGAAGTCTTTGGAGAGACCAACCCACTCTTGATACATTCTTAAAGGAGCTCTCATTTGTTCTTTGAACCTTCATAGTCTTATCTTACAAAGTGGTTTTGCAGGGATTTCGGCCCATAGCTTGTGCACAAGCTGAGAACTTCTAAATTTAAATCTCTTTTAAAAAAACATTGTACTTCATTTATTTCATTTGCTATCTAAGAGCTTGAAGATGGCTAAGCAAAGACGAGAGTTTACTCTCACTCTTTAGCTTAGCCTTTTGTAAATTATAATTGTACATATACATTTTATCTTGTTGATTTTTCCATTAATACTTAACTTATTTTGCAGCCATTGTTTGGATTGTTTGCTAACTCTTGTGTGGCAGATTTTGAAGAGCAACTTCCCGCAACATCTAACAAGTGTTTGTAGGACCTTTGGCAAGTGTTGGGGGTTCGATTTCCAAGGATGTCATGAGTCCTTTTGAGGCTTATTTTGGCCAAGTCTAGTTCACTAGAGGGCTGCCCATTTTTCTCTTTAAGCCGTGGGCATTTAGAGGAAACTCACACCTTGTTTCCCTTGCATAAGTTTTGTGAGATCTTGTCACTACTTTCTCAAGAAAAGAGGTCTCATGTCCAAGTTTCAAGCAATTATTGTGAGGACTCTCCTTGAAGTATAGTTGAGATCTTTTAAGGGCCCTCTTCTCATTGTAATATTAATAAAAGATCTAACTTGCTTGTGGGAGCTTGGGATTTCTCCCATGGTATTCTATCTCCCCATTTAGAGAGAAGCTTCTCTTGGGTGGATTGACATTTGCATGGTTTAAGCTTTCATACTTCATTCACTTACATGCATGCTTTAATTGGGAATTAACACAACCTCACTATCACATTTCATTAAGTTAAAGTTTGTTACAATTTCATTTGAGCTTTGCATTTTCTTTCTCATTGTTGCTTGGAGCTACAAGCTTACACTTTACTTTGGGCAATTCATCATTTACATGCAAGCATTTTATATTCTTAACAAACTTTGATTCGTTTCCATTTACCTTGGTAAATTGTTTCATGAGCACTTGAATACATGCTTCAATTTTATGCTACATTGTTATCTTTAATATTGGAGCAATTTATTGTCATTGTCTATTTGAAACAAATTTTACTTTCAAGCAAATTACTTGTATCATTTTAATTCATTGATGAAACACATGCAACACTTGTAAGCTAATTTTATTCCTCCAATTGAAGTTATAATTGCAACTTATGTTGAACACTATTTCATTTTCAAGCATTGCAAATCAATCTCTTTGAAACATTTGCATGTATCAATTATTTAATTTGGGGGATTAACACAATTTGCATTTCATCTAGGCATTTTAGTGTAGGAAGGCCCCAAGCCTCATTAAAATTTTACCTCCAACATAAGTTGGTTGAAGTAGACATCTTAAGGATCCTCTACTCCTCTATTGACTCCTCACTATGAGATCCATATCATTGGGCGAGGGTGAGGTCTGAGGATTGAAAAGTTAAATTGTAATCTTGTTGTAGAGCTAATTAATAAAATTAACCAAGAGCACTTTCCATTACATTTACTTTACTTGTCTCTTGATGGTTTGAGTTTTCATATGCAAAGTCTATTCCAAAAGCAAGTATTGTAATCATTTCAAACAAGTGTTTTCTTTTCATGTTTCAAGTCTAATTGCATATTGATGTCTTGGTTTAGCACTTCCTTTCTTTTACATTTCCAAGTTAATTACTAATTTTTGGGTTTTGGCAAGATATGTTTCACATGTTTTGATTTATAAAGTTGATTATCTCAAAAGCATTTTGTATCTTACATATCTTGTGCTAACAATTCTTATTTACATTTCAGGGTTACTTTGTTTTCTCTTTTGAGAGCATTGCATTTTACTTTGAGCAAATATATCTTTAAATTGTTGAGCAAATTCCTTATAAGGCACTAGTTTTATGGTTTTTAATCATATTAGATTGGCATTGTTATTTCAAGTTGCTCACTTCATATTTGCCCATAAATCCTTAAAAGTAATCCATTTTCACTATAACACTCTCCTAGAAACTCACATCTTTTAACTTAACTTTTCATTAGGGACCACCCCCCTTAGCTAACCTAGGAGATAGCTCAAACGGAGAGAGTCGAGATTAGTGTGACAGCCCCTTCTCTGAGTTCCCTGCCACCAACCACACCTTGTGGGGTTGAAGGCTTTTCTCACTGACTTGTAGGTAGGTGTAGGCGGCAAGGTCAATAAGGCACTACGTAGATTCTATTCTTGTAATAGATGATGTCATTCATCACTTTATATCTTCCATCATCAATTTTACCATCTAAAATATCACAAGCATGCTGATTTTTTGCATATTCTGCTAGTATGTGATCCTTCCAAGAGGCTGAAATTTTTGAAAGTGAGCAAAACGAAGGATTTCTAGATAATGCATCAACAACAACATTATTCTTCCCCTTGACAAATTCAATGTCAAAGTCATACCCTTGTAGCTTACTTACCCAACGTTGTTGTCTCTCATTTAATCCTTTTTGCTCCATGAAATACTTGAGGCTGTTATGATCAGTCCTCACAATAAACTTGTTGCCCACAAGATATTGACAAAACTTTTCAAGTGTGTGCATGATGGCCAACATCTCCTTATCATATGTGGAGAATCTCCTTTCAACTTCATTCAATTTTTGGCTTTCATAAGCAATGGGATGCTTGTCTTGCATCAAAACAACCCCAATACCAATACTTGATGCATCACACTCAAGCACAAAAGGTTTAGAGAAATCTGGAAGAGCCAAAATAGGACAAGTACTCATTACCTTCCTAAGATGATCCATAATTCCTTAAGTCTCATCCATCCAAACAAAAGAAACCTTCTTTGTCAAATTTGTAAGAAGAGCAGTTAACGAAGAGAATCCCTTCACAAATCGTCTATAGTATGTGCAGAGACCAATGCAGGCCCACAATTGTGACACATTTTTTGGTGGCGACCAGCTAAGTATGCCTCCCAATATGCCTTCACACCACCTCCCCCAATGACATCCCAAATATAATAGCTTAGTCATGCCAAACTCACACTTAGAGGCTTTTGCAAAAAGGGAATTAACTACTAATATACTTAACACTTCATCAAGGTGTCGAAGATGCTCTTCCCATGACTTGCTATATACTAAGATGTCATCAAAGAAAACCAGCACAAATTTCTACAACTGCTTGTTGAACACATGGTTCATGCAAGACTAAAAAGTAGTTGGAGCATTTGATAACCCAAAGGGCATCACCAAATACTCAAAATGTCCAAAGTGGTACCTGAAAGTTGTTTTGTGCACATCCTGCTCTCAGACTCAAATCTGATGGTATCCTAAACGAAGATCTGTTTTGGAGAAATAGACCGCTCAATGTAGCTCATCCATCAGCTCATCAATAGGGTACTTGTTCTTTATAGTCTTCTTCTTTAGTGCACAATAATCAATGCACATCCTCATAGTGTCCTTCTTCATCACTAAGACAACAGAGGAAGGAAAGGGACTAGAGCTAGGATACCATCCAACAACTCCCAAATAGTCCTCTCGATTTCATCCTTGAATCATTTAGGATGACGGTAGGGATCTGTAACAACTAGCTTGTTGTCCACAAGTTCAACAACATGCTCAAAACTACAATATGGAGGTAGGTCATGTGGTGGATCTAAAAACACCACACTATGCTTTTCCAAGAAGCCTTGTATGTCCACATGATATCCATGTTGTCCTGTATCGGTAGACCTTTCTAAAATGAAACACTGCACTGGCCACTTAGTCGAAAAACTCTCTCCATCCTCTTAGTTGAAATGACTCTTGGAGCATCTAAAGTTAAGCCCCGTAATACCACCCTCCTACCATCTGCTATGAAACTCAATTGCATAGTCTTAAAATTTGTAACAAATGGACTTATAGAATCCAACCACTGAACACCCAACACAACATTGGTATCCTCAATGTCAACCACATAAAAGTCATCAGTAATGGTGTAATTACCCAAAGTTATACTCAATTGTGGAACATGATGAACACAAGGCAGCATCATGCCACTTGTTGGCCACACCCGAAAACCATCATGCTCCTCAACGTGCAACCCCACTTCTTCATATAGGATGAGTCAATGAAATTGTGGGTGTCCTTCTATCAATCAGCACAACAACTCGTTGTCCCTTAGGGTTGTAAATGCACCATCTATCTGTTCCAAATCATCTAGGTGCTCATCTATATCTATCTCTCCATCCATCTACTCATGTTGCTCATCAAGAACCTGTGTCTTTTAACACATCATCACTAGGCTCCTCAAAGACCTCAATCCAATGGGTCTTGTCTCTGCTTCTACACTTATATCCAGGTATCCAAGGCTCGCAACAGTCAAAGCAAAACATTTTTCATCTCAACTCATCCCTTGAATCACGAGGTGCACCACCAACTGGCCTAGACATCTCACCCATAGGTCTATTATACTTTGGCTTCTTGTCCTTCCTCTACAACCAACTTTGCGACAAGGGTGTATAGGGTGTATGCGGAAACTTGCTAGGAAACCTAGCTTGTGGTGTGGATAACTCCATATTCCTTTCACGCTTAATAACATCCTGGAAGTTTGGCGGATCAAAAGCTTTGACCCAACCCTTGAGAGGTTCTAACAAGCCTTTTATGAACCAAGAAATCAATCTCTTCTCAGTCACATCAAAAACCATGATTGACAATCGTTGAAACTCTGAAATATATGCATCAAGTGTCCCAACCTGTCTCAACTAAGCAAACTCTCTGGAGTGTGCCTCTGAATCCTTGCGGTCAAACTACTCTATTAATGTAGTGCAAAACTGAACATAAGAGACTATTGCACCATGTCCTTGTGTCACTATGTTGATTTTTGGTAGCTTGGGAGGTACTCCAAGCCCTAGGGTTCAGGGATTGAAGGTTGGAGCACCACAAAAGTGACTTGTGGGCTTGAAACCCAAGCTTGGGGTTTTGTACCCATCGATGTTGGGGCCAAAACCATGAAGAGATTTTGACATGTGATGGATGGAGATGATAGAGGACATTGAGATGAATCCAACGCAACAAAAATCATCGAATTCTGAAGTCTAGAAGTGAAGATATTAATTTTTATTGGGCAAGAAGGGACATGAAGGCAAGTCAGCCTTGTGTTAGACGTGCCCTTTGGAGGGATGTTCGATCCCCACATGAAACATATAAATAGAAGTCCTTGTGAGATCTCAAAGTCACATCCTAAGAGCATCAATTCATAGAGAAAACACCTCTGAGGCAGCCGAGCTAGAGGAGAAGGCTAGACATGGAACAGGAGGATTGTTTTTGTCTTTTTGTGTCTCTTTAACCGTCCAGAAGCTACAGGAGACTGTTGCATGCATTAAGGGCAGATTGGATGGTGTTTTGGGGTTGTTTGTGGTAGTATACTCTCTCATACAACAGGCCGCATTGATGAGGAGCACCCACAGCTAGGCTGCAGGACTTATTTGTCTTGTTCAGGGGACCAAGAAGCTTCAGCTAGGGCAGCAAATCAGTTTTGGGTGAACGGATCTGTTTTGGGTGAACAGGTGGCTAGAAGGTTGGGTTTTGAGGCCTAGAAGAAGGCTAGGAGGTAGCGAGTTGTTGGAGGAACCTTATGGAGGGAGGCCGCAGTCAAAGGGAGGTCTGGAAGGCATGAAAAGAAGGTTGTAGCAACATGTTGAGAAGCCCTAACCAAAGTTCAGACCTACAGCAGTTTACACCAGCCCTTGATGACATGAGGTATGTAGGTTTGTTGGTGTTTTTGAGTTGACTTGATGCAAGTGGATGGGTGTCCAAGGGTTGGATAGTTTGCGAAGTCTATTAGCAGCCAAGAGGAAGGGTCTCCATAGGTGTTGGATGCCCTAACCAAGAGCAGATGCTACAGCAAGGATTGGTCTCTCGTCATTTGTTGTAGGGCAGTGTGTCCCAACCTGTCTCAACTAAGCAAACTCTCTGGAGTGTGCCTCTGAATCCTTGCGGTCAAACTACCCTATCAGTGTAGTGCAAAACTGAACATAAGAGACTATTGCATCATGTCCTTGTGTCACTATGTTGATTTTTGTTAGCTTGGGAGGTACTCCAAGCCCTAGGGTTCAGGGATTGGAGGTTGGAGCACCACAAAAGTGACTTGTGGGCTTGAAACCCAAGCTTGGGGTTTTGTACCCATCGATGTTGGGGCCAAAAACATGAAGAGATTTTGACATGTGATGGATGGAGATGATAGAGGACATTGAGATGAATCCAACACAACAAAAATCATCGAATTCTGAAGTCTACAAGTGAAGATATTAATTTTTATTGGGCAAGAAGGGACATGAAGGCAAGTCAGCATTGTGTTAGACGTGCCCTTTGGAGGGATGCTCAATCCCCACATGAAACTGTAATATCCCGTTTCAGAGATATTCTCCAAAAGCCCAGTAACTCCAACCAAATACGTACAAATGATAAAATAACTGGGAAGCTCAAAATGATAAAAATGACAGTGGTGCAATATCTAATAATATAAACGTGAAATATAAGCAGATACTCAAGAAATGCAGAGAGAAATGCTATGCCATTTTATTATACTAAGCAATAGAATGAGTACAAGAGGTGATCAGAAAGATGGCAAGTGAAGAAATACACTCAGGATAGCAAAGGAATGGCCTCTCTCTGATCTGCGTCCCAGCTGCTAAAGAACTGTCATGCTGCTACTGCTGCTGGAAATCAAATGAGGATTTGGGGCTATTCCCCTCCTCAGAAAAGGCTGAAACTCTGGAATCGAACTCTACTCAAGAAACCCAGAAAAATCCAGAAAGCTTTTCTGAAATGGCCGACCCCCGAAAATCAACCCCTTGGGGTTCTGCGCAGTCCCTCAATGGTCTGCGTTGCCACTGAATGAAACTCTCCAGTAATCTACCTGAAACCTCTACCAAAACCCTCCAATATGCAAGGGCTAATCCCCTGCTCAATCTCCCAGCACAAATCCTGCTGCAAACCCTCAATCCAGAACTCCTGCCAGAAAGAACTGCATCATCCCTCTCAATGTTGCGCAGTCCTCCAAGGTGCTCAATCCTCCGGCCAAAAATGCTGATGAAACTACTCAAAAATGCTGATGGAAATACCTTGCCCGAAAAGGCACTCGAAGTCCCCCGGGGCTAAGGGTGAGATCTCCGAACGGAAACACTCAACGCACTAAACAGTGCTGCAGACTAGCTAAACAGCCAGCGTGCTCTAAGTCGAAGTGACTAGCTCAAATGCACATAATTGAATGACAAAATGAGGAAGCTCCTCTCTCCTTGATAGCCTTTGCCTTTCTCAATCCCAAGGCCCACCTTCTCCAGCGTAATTCCTCTCTTGCCACGTGTTTCTTCCCTTCTGCGCAGTCCCTCCAAGTGTCTCCGTGGGCTCCATCTCTGCACCTCCCCCCTTTGGCCCCCTTGGCTTCCCTTTAAGTCACAACGTTGTGCTACTAGGAAGTGACTTTTATTCTAAAAGTGAGTCATGTCCCCTTTCCTCACCTTTTTTATTCATAAATAACTATAGAAGGCAAAAATAAGCAAAATCGAATATTCCAATTAGCCATGGCTAATTAGGAATATTACAATCTCCCCCGGCAAAATGTTGCTTGTCCTCAAGCAACTGAAGTGATGGATGCTGCAAGATTTTCTCTCTCCCAAGTGGCATCCTCATCCGACAAATTCTTCCACCTCACCAAGAATTCTCGGACCGTCCTGCTCCGTCGCTGCCTCTCCCTGGTATCAATAATAGCCTCTGGCTGCAACACCAAATGCCCCTCATCATCCATGGGTGGTAGCTCATCTGTCACTGTCACCTGCTGCCCCAATGCCTTCTTCAAGCATGACACATGAAAAACGTTATGAATCTTGCTGCCTTGGGGCAGCTCCAACTCATATGCAACTTGTCCAATGCTGCATATCACCCTGTATGGCCCATAAAAGCGGGGCTTGAGCTTCTCAGCCCCCTTCTGCTTCAGTGACGACTGTCGGTATGGCTGTAATCGTAGGTAGACCATACCTCAAACTATCTCTCCACCCGACCCCTGTCAGCATACAACTTTTGTTGGTTCTATGTTGTAGCGATGTTATCTTTGAGAGCTCGGAGGATATCCTGACTCTCTTGGATCCAGATCTTGGCTCTCGGAGCCTTGCTATCAGCAAACATCATGTAAACAAAAGATAAAGGATGATACCCATACAAAGCATAGAATGGCGACATACCAATGGACATGTGATGTGTAGTGTTGTAGCAGTACTCCCCTAGATGCAGCCACTTCAGCCATGCTCTCTGCTGCCCACTGACATAGTTACGCAAGTAGCCCTCCAGCCACTTGTTAACTATCTCTGTCTGTCCGTCTGTTTGTGGGTGATAACTGGTGCTCAGTGTCAACTCTGTCCCCACTAGCCGAAAAAGCTCCTGCCAAAGCCCACCCATGAAACAGCTGTCCCTGTCACTGACAATGATCTTAGGAAGACTATGTAGCCTGAAGACCTCTTTGAAGAACAACTCGGCCACCTGTGCTGCTGTGTAGTGTGCGGATATGGCAAAGAAATGTGCGTACTTCGTCAGTCGATCAACAATGACAAAGATACAATCCTTGCCCTATACCATGGGCAACCCTGTGATGAAGTCCATCGAAATACTCTCCCATTTCCCCTCCGGAATGGGAAGAGGCTGCAATAAACCCGCGGGATGGCTCATCTCCCCCTTGTTCCTCTGGCAAACGTCGCACTCTCAGATATGTTGGAGTACGTCCTCCTTGAGGCCCTTCCATGAGAACCTCTCTCTGATGGCCCTGTAGGTTTTGGTAAACCCCTGATGGCCGGCCAATGGTGAATCATGTGATGCTTGGAGTATCTTCTTCTTGAGCTGAGATCCCTCAGTCAAGAAGATCCGATCCCTGTAGTAGATGATCTCATCGACCACCCTGTACCTGTCATCCGCCACCTGCCCATCCAAAACCTCACATGCAAACCTGTCCTTGGAGTACTCTACTAAGAGTCGAGCCCTCCAGTCTGTGTCCAAGCTCATAAGAGACAATGTGGTTGGTCTACGTGAAAGAGCATCTGCTACCACGTTGTTCTTACCCTTGACATACTCAATGTCAAAGTCATATGCTTGGATCTTGCTGATCCACTTCTGCTGCCTCTCCTGTAGTTGCTTCTGCTCCAAAAAGAATCTGAGGCTGTTGTGATCAGTCCTCACCCTAAACCTGTTACCTACTAAATACTATCGGAACTTGACCAATGCATGCATGATGGCTAGCATCTCCTTGTCGTATATAGAATACAACCTCTCGTGCGGAAGGAGCTTCCGGCTCTCATAGGCTATAGGGTGACCTCCCTGCATCAATACTGCGCCGATCCCCTCTCCTGACGCGTCACACTCCAAAACAAATGGTTGCGTGAAATCTGGCAATGCAAGCACTGGGCAACTGCTCATAACCTCCTCAAGCTTGTCAAAGGCTCGCTGCACTGTATCTGACCAACTGAAAGCCCCCTTCCTCATCAAATCTGTCAGGGGTGCAGCACGCTGTGAGAAACTCTTGACGAACTTCCGGTAGTAAGTACAAATGCCAATGAACCCCCGGAGTTCTGTCACGTTTCTCAGCTCCGGCCACTCTCTAATGGCCCTGATCTTCTCCTCGTGGACTCTCACTCCGTCCACCCCTATGATGTGCCCCAAATACAACATCTCCGTCAACCCAAACTCACACTTGGAGAGTTTGGCATAGAACTGTTGCTCCTGCAAGATACGCAACACTGTCTCAATGTGCTGGAGATGCTCCTCCCAAGTCCTGTTGTAAATGAGAATGTCATCAAAGAATACCAACACAAACTTCCTCAAGTGACTGCGGAAGATGTGATTCATGCAGGACTGAAATGTGGCGGGGGCGTTGGTTAGCCCAAAGGGCATCACCAAAAACTCAAAGTGCCCATAGTGACACCTGAAGGCAGTCTTGGGAATGTCCTGCTCCCTCACGCGAATCTGATGGTACCCAGATCTCAAATCAATCTTTGAGAAGAACCGTGCTCCTCTCAACTCATCCATCAACTCGTCGATCCTGGGTATGGGGTACCTGTTCTTCAGTGTCTTCTTGTTCAAGGCCCTGTAGTCAATGCACATTCTCAATGTGTCGTCCTTCTTCTTCACCAACACCACGGAAGAAAATGCACATTCTCAATGTGTCGTCCTTCTTCTTCACCAACACCACGGAAGAAGGGAAAGGACTCGTGCTCGACCGAATGTGCCCAAGAGCCAGCAACTCCTGGATAGCCTGCTCAATCTCATCCCGATAGGCCTTGGGGTGCCTATAGGGGGTGGTAATCACTGCCTGTATGCCCCGCTCAAGCTCGATGGTGTGCTCAAACCCCTAGTCCGGTGGCTGTCCCAGCAGAATCTCCCCAAACACTATGGCATACCAGTCAAGGATGGACTGTATCTCCGGATGTACCGTCTGCCCTGTAGTCCCTGCCTCTGATGCACACAGCTCTACTACCCACTCTACATCCCGCTTTCAGAAGACTGCCTCCATCCGATGAGCCGAAACAATCTGAGGCGGATATGTGTGCTATCTCCATATCTTCTCATGCCTCCCTGTCTTCTCATCATCCCACTCTATCTCTAGGGTCTTCCAATCTGTCGTGACCTTCCCTAGAGTGATAAGCCACTAAACACCCAGTATTATGTTGGTGTCCGAAATATCAACCACTAAAAAGTGGGCAGTCAATGTGTAGGTGCCCATCGTTACTGACAGCTCTGGAACATAACGAGCACACATCATGGTCTGATCTCCTGGGACCAAGACTGAAAACCCATCGAAGCTCTCTGTCTGTATACCTCTCCGCTCAACCATCTGTGCATCAATGAAGTTGTGGGTTGCCCCATTGTCAACCAAAACTGATACTCGCTGGCCACATACTGTCCCCCGTACGCGTAGCGTTAGATACTTGGGAACTCCTCGCAATGCTGCAAGGGCCCCTCCGATAGGTGCAAAAGATGCACCACCTGCTGCTAGCGGTGAAGGTGGCAAAGGTCCCTGCACGGCATGACTATCTCCTGCCTCCACATCATCCTCATCATCCTCTTCCCCACTGCTCTTGGAGAAGACCTCAATAAAATGTGCTTTGCCAGCAGCACATCTATGTCCTGGTGCCCACGGCTCCTGACAAGTGAAGCACAACCGCTTCTTCTTCAGCTCCCTTCTGACATCATCGTCAATCTGTGCTCATCCTGGATTCCCCTTTGGAGGTGGAATCCTCACATCCTTCCCCTTAGATTGGAAAGTCTGTCTCTGGGGGTAAGGTGTCCGGGTCCTGGGTAAGACATCCTGTAAGTCCCGGGTCCTGCTAATGGCGTCCTGGAGTGTGGCTGGTCTAGTGGATCGGACTAAACCCCGAAGTGGCTCTGCTAACCCCTCAACATACATATAGATCCTCCGTGCCATGGATAGATCTGGCACCATCACTGAGACCCTCAAGAAATCTGCAATGTAGGTCTCTGGGCTCCCTGTCTGTTTGAGCCTCGTCAGCTCAACAAAATGCTGCTCTGGATCCCTCCAATCAAATCGCTCCATCAATCTCCTGGTGAACTCGGCATATGTCGTCACTGTGGAGTGTCCGAGTGTAACCATCCCATGAAACCACCAATCCTGAGCCTCACCATCCAAATGCAATGTTGCCACCTTGATGGCCTCTGTCTCCGACATCTGGTTAAGCTGGAAATAAATGTCCAGCTTCTCCACCCAAGACTTTGCTGAACTGTTTGATGAACCATCAAACATAAGCAAATGGAATCTACTCGCTGCACGGTGGGGGTCACCATCATGGTAATGCCAGTACCCTCTGTGATGGTTGCGGCGTCTATTATCCCGCTGGAGCTTAACAAAGTCTCTAAATGAAAGAGCATCCCTGAACTCCTGCCCATATGCCTGGTACTCTGCAAAATAATCGCCCATATGACCAGGCTCTGCCTCCTGCTGGGCTCCGACCCCCGTGTCTGCTCCTAAGAAAATGGGCATGGTAGAGCATGTAGGGGCATGCGAGGCCACCTGCTGCGCAGTATCACGCTGCTCTGGCAAATGATGGGATGCACCCGATCCCTCACCAATCTGAAAAACCCGTGGGCTCTCATGCTGTCTGGCCTCTACTGCCGTGAATCTCTGCCCCATCACCTCAATCTGCCTCGACAGATCCTGCACTGATTTGAGGAGCATATCCGCAAATCTCTTCCCGTCCTCGTCTGCCATCGGATCCTTTTGCTCTGCGTCCACCACAGGCTCCTCCTGTTCTGCGTCCACCACCGGAACACAGTCTCCCTCTCCGTAGGTATTCTCCAACCTACGCCCAGTGTCTCTGTATCTCCTACCTCTATAACAGATGTAGGGTTTTTCCTCCGGTGTTATAGATTGCTAGCTCCACAGGCTGCGCCAGATCTATGCTTTGATACCACTGTAATATCCAGTTTCAGAGATATTCTCCAAAACCCCAGTAACTCCAACCAAATATGTGCAAATGATAAAATAACCGGGAAGCTCAAAAGGATAAATGACAGTGGTGCAATATCTAATAATATAAACGTGAAATATAAGCAGATACTCAAGCAATGCAGAGAGAAATGCTAAGCCATTTTATTATACTAAGCAATAGAATGAGTACAGGAGGTGATCAGAAAGATGGCACCTCGACTTGCACAAGGCAAGTGAAGAAATACACTCAGAATAGCAAAGGAATGGCCTCTCTCTGATCTGCGTCCCAGCTACTGGAGAACTGTCGTGTTGCTGCTGCTGCTGGAAATCAAATGAGGATTTGGGGTTGTTCCCCTCCTCAGAAAAGGCTGAAACTCTGGAATCGGACTCTACTCAAGAAACCCAGAAAAACCTAGAAAGCTTTTCTAAAATGGCCGACCCCCGAAAATCACCCCCTTGGGGTTCTACACAGTCCCTCAATGCTCTGCGCTGCCACTGAATGAAACTCTCCAGTAATCTACCTGAAACCTCTGCCAAAACCCTCCAATATGCAAGGGCTGATCCCCTACTCAATCTCCCAGCACAAATCCTGCTGCAAACCCTCAATCCAGAACTCCTGCCAGAAAGAACTGCGTCATCCCTCTCAATGCTGCGCAGTCCTCCAAGATGCTCAATCCTCCTGCCAAAAATGCTGATGAAACTACTGCAAAATGCTGATGGAAATACCTTGCCCGAGCAGGCACTCGAAGTCCCCCGGGGCTAAGGGTGAGATCTCCGAACAGAGACACTCAATGCACTAAACAGTGTTGCAGACTAGCTAAATAGCCAGCGTGCTCTAAGTTGAAGTGACTAGCTCAAATCCACATAATTGAATGACAAAATGAGGAAGCTCCTCTCTCCTTTATAGCCTTTGCCTCTCTCAATCCCAAGGCCCACCTTCTCCAGTGTAATTCCTCTCTTGCCACGTGTTTCTTCCCTTCTGCGCAGTCCCTCCAAGTGTCTGCGTGGGCTCCATCTCTGCGTCCCCCCTTTGGCCCCCTTGGCTCCCCTTTAAGTCACAACGTTGTGCTACTAGGAAGTGACTTTTATTCTAAAAGTGAGTCATGTCCCCTTTCCTCACCTTTTTTATTCATAAATAACTATAGAAGGCAAAAATAAGCAAAATCGAATATTCCAATTAGCCATGGCTAATTAGGAATATTACAGAAACATATAAATAGAAGTCCTTGTGAGATCTCAAAGTCACATCCCAAGAGTATCAATTCATAGAGAAAACAACTCTGAGGCAGCGGAGCTAGAGAAGGCTAGACATGGAACAGGAGGATTGTTTTTGTCTTTTTGTGTCTCTTAAAGCGTCGTGAAGCTACAAGAGACTGTTGCATGCATTAAGGGCAGATTGGATGGTGTTTTGGGGTTGTTTGTGGTAGTATAATCTCTCATACAACAGGCCGCATTGATGAGTAGCACCTACAGCTAGGCCGCAGGACTTATTTGTCTTGTTCAGGGGGGCGAGAAGCTTCAGCTAGGGCGGCAAATCAGTTTTGGGTGAACGGGTCTGTTTTGGGTGAACGGGTGGCTAGAAGGTTGGGTTTTGAGGCCTAGAAGAAGGCTAGAAGGTAGCAAGTTGTTGGAGGAACCTTATGGAAGGAGGCCACAGTCAAAGGGAGGTCTGGAAAGCATGAAAAGAAGGTTGTAGCAACATGTTGAGAAGCCCTAACCAGAGTTCAGATCTACAGCAGTTTATACCAGCCCTTGATGACATGAGGTATGTAGGTTTGTTGGTGTTTTTGAGTTGACTTGATGCAAGTGGATGGGTGTCCAAGGGTTGGACAGTTTGTGAAGTCTATTAGTAGCCAAGAGGAAGGGTCTCCATAGGTGTTGGATGCCCTAACCAAGAGCAGATGCTACAACAAGGATTGGTCTCTCGTGATCTGTTGGAGGGCAGTGTGAGAGTGGACCAAGTGTGGACAGTGGATTGGGCATTTATGGTCTGTTGTGTTGAAGAATCTAGGGCAAATCATGATTTAGTGATTCTTCCCAAACTTGTTGATAACAATTTGTGGTGTCTTCTTCAATTAGCTTTGTTTTATTAGTGTGTTCTTCAATTCTTTAAACAGTTATCAACATGGACAATCAACTATAAAAACAAGTACACAAGATGTTGGCTCCAAGCCAAGGAAAAACCTCTCCTCTTGAGAGTAAAACCCTTGAATCTCTTGTTATAGATATTTAGATGAATACCAAGACCCTTGACAAAATAAACACAAGGTTACCTCCAAGATAAGTGTCACTATTCTCTGCACTGCTTGGTCTTTGATTCACTATCTTGACTTCACTGTTCTCCTTCTCCTTATGTCTTCATTGTCCGGTCACTGTCTTCGACACCTTCTCTTCTTGACTTGCCATAGTCCTTTGATTCCTTGTTGATTACACCAGAGATAAGTTATGCCACCAGATAGTGTTATGTTGAGCACTTGTTGTTGTGGTTGCATATGCGCAGTCCTTTTATAAGTACTAAAGTATATACATTACAGTGAGTGATATATCGCACTTCTAAAGGATGTCCCGAGGATACCTTTCAAGCTTATATATCCAAGCATGATTGAGAGGCTTCGAGATATCCTTACAGGCTTTCAGAAAGCATACTGAGCTTCACATATAGATATACTGAGACCTTGAGATAAATACCGAGACTCTGAGATAAACACTGAGACTCTGCCTTCGAGATATGTCCGAGCTTCTGAGATATATGCTGAGACTCTGTCCTTCGAGATATGTCCGAGCTTCTGAGATATATGTCGAGACTCTGTCCTTCGAGATATGTCCATTGTATATTCGATGACTGTAATATGAGATCCGAAGACTTTGAGAGATATGTCGAGACAGTCTTTCCGAGAGATATTTGAGCTTCACTTATAGACCTCGAGAGATATATCGAGCTTCTCGAGAGATATCCGAATTTCACTTACCGAGAGATATCACTGTGTATTCGTTCCCTTTTTGATGACTGTAATATATATCTTATTCCAAAGATCTATGTACATTGACTCTACGTTACCCCTATATATATAGGTCAACGATGATACATCAAGCCGACAGGAGAGCCTTTGAATCTAAGCCGACATGTCAAGGAGACTTACTGCAGTTCGTAGAGCGGATTTGCAAGATGATAGTGACACTTATCTTGGAGCGTATCCTTTGACCTTTGACCTTATGACTTTCATAATATTTATGATGAAACATAAAAATCCTAAAGACATCAAGAAGAAGTCTTTGACCTATGGTAAACACATCTTGCTCATGAAACCCATGATGCAAGGAATAACAATTTTCTTCATAATATTATCGTTACAAGTCATAATGAAAACTGAACCTAGTTACTTTTCCTTCAACATGTTGGAGGACAGTGTGATAGTGCCCAAGTTGGAGCCCGATGTACACCATCTTCATGGACTTAGGTGGTTGCAAGAGTGGCAGTTGTTGAGCTCAAGGGTTTGATCAGCCAAGAGCAGTTTGAGAGCCCTAGACTTGCCATGTGGAGGACATCTACAACAGAAGATGGGTAGTCCTCCTAGCCCATGTTCATTGTGGGAGATGGACATATTGCAGTGATAGGTAGCAACCCTTCATGCCCTATGTTAGTCTTCATTGGAGTAGTGCAGGAAGACTATAGTAGGCTAAAGTCCCCGAGTAGCTGAGGAGCAGCAGTGGGCACTAGGCAGATGAGAGTTGTTTACAAGTGGAGCTGTGAACCACTCAACAGGAGTCTCGATGTGTTGTGCCTTTGATGGACTAAGGCACAACTAGTGAGCAAATTGGGTAGCCAAGATTCAGTGGCCAGATGGACTTGGAGCATTGATAGGGGCAAGTGCTGCAGATCAGGAGCTAAAGGACCGAGCAGGGACAGGGTACAACCGAGGGGAGTTGAGAAGTCAACCACATCAGCCAAATGGTCAGAGTATCTTGTTGAGGGTAGATTGGTTGTCGATGGATTGACACCAAGCCCCAATTTTGTATTCTTGTACTAGTGGATATTTGAGGGCCATTATCCCTAGTATGGGAGCCCTAGACTGTTGTATTATTCAGTTGGATTAATATAACGAAGTTGGGTTGTTGTACAAAATTGTTTATATTTTGTGCACTAATAAATTTACTGTTGTTTATATTCCGTTGTGCAAAGTAGCCTTGTTGTGATTCTTGGTTTGGTAGCTTCAGTGATTTAAGATTCTATCCTAGACACCAGGGTCGTGGAAAATCAACATGGTATCAGAGCATGTCTGAGCTACTTTGAGGGACAGTGAATTAGAGTGTGCACAGCGAAGCAACTCAAAGGGACATTGTGGTTGTCTAGATCATGGAGTAGAGGGTTCAATTGAAGACATGGAGATGTGGTCTCAATAGGCTACATGGTGAGATGGGTTGGGAGTTCTGGTGGATCGGTGGTGAACCTAGTGCACTTCAGTATGTTGTGTGGTGGTTTGCAGATCATGGACTTCCTATGTCTTGTCATGGATGGTTGGGACAGCTTGAGGATTGCTTTGGCATGGATGAGATCAGGATGATCAAGATTGCTTCATGTGATAGACTGGATATTGGCAAGCTAGAGTCTTCATTGGATCGTGATGTTGCATATCCAAGATTGGAGGGATTTGCACGAGTTGTATTTGATCCAGGAGGATGAGTGCTTGCAGGACTGAGCCAGTGGAGATCGTGTAGGCTCAGAGGGAGCAGCCCTATGGAGGTTTGGGATCTTCAGGTTCAAATATGATGAGGCAGAGGCACTATCGAGATTGCATGGTTCATTCTACAGAGTATGTTGCAGTGATGGACACCAGATGGGCTAGTGTCGCAAGTGATATTGATGAAGACTTCCTAGTGTTGGAAGTACCTCCCTCGCTAAGAGGGAGTGTTGATTTTTGGTAGCTTAGGAGGTACTCCAAGCCCTCGGGTTCGGGGATTGGAGGTTGAAGCGCCACAAAAGTGACTTGTGGGCTTGAAACCCAAGCTTGGGATTTGGTACCCATCGATGTTGGGGCCAAAACCATGACGATATTTTGACATCTGATGGATGGAGATGATAGAGGACGTTGAGACGAATCCAACACAATGAAAATCATCAAATTCTGAGGTCTACAAGTGAAGATATTAATTTGTATATGTTATGGTGGGCAAGAAGGGACATGAAGGCAAGTCGGCCTTGTGTTAGAGGTGCCCTTTGGAGGGTGTTTGATCCCCACATGCAACATATAAATAGAATTCCTTGTGAGACCTCATAGTCACATCCCAAGAGCATCAATTCATAGATAAAACACCTCTGAGGCAACCGAGCTAGAGTAGAAGGCTAGATGTGGAAGAGGAGGATTGTTTTTGTCTTTTCGTGTGTCTCTCTCAAGGTCGAGAAGTTATAGGAGGTTTCCACATGCATAAAGCGCAAATTGGATGGTATTTTGGGGTTGTTTGTGGTAGTATACTCTCTCATACAGCAGGCCGCATTGATGAGGAGCACCTACAACTAGGTCGCAGGCCTTATTTGTCTTGTTCAAGGGGGCAAGAAGCTTTAGTTAGGGTGGCATATATGTTTTGGGTGAACAGGTGGCTAGAAGGTTGGGTTTTGAGGCCTAGAAGAAGGCTAGGAGGCAACAAGATGTTGAGGAACCTTATGGAAGGAGGCCACAGTCAAAGGGAGGTATGGAAGGCATGAAAAGAAGGTTGTAGCAGCATGCTTAGAAGCCCTAACCAAAGTTCATACCTACAGCAGTTTACACCAGCCCTTGATGACATGAGGTATGTAGGTTTGTTGGTGTTTTTTAGTTGGCTTGATGCAGGTGGATGGGTATCCAAGGGTTGGACAGTTTGTGGAGTTTGTTAGCAGCCAAGAGGAAGGGTCTTCATAGGTGTTGGATGCCCTAACCAGGAACAGATGCTACAGCAAGGACTGGTCTCTCATGGCCTGTTGGAGGGCAGCGTGAGAGTCGACCAAGTGTGGACAGTGGATTGGGCATTTATGGTCTGTTGGAGGGCAGTGTGATAGTGCCCAAGTTGGAGCCCGATGTGGACCATCTTCATGGACTTAGGTGGTTGCTAGAGTGGCAGTTGTTGAGTTCAAGGATTTGATCATCCAGGAGCAGTTTGAGAGCCCTAGACTTGTCGTGTGGAGAAGGACATCTATAGCAGAAGATGGGCAATCCTCCTAACCTGTGTTCATTGTGCGAGATGGACATCTTCAAGTGATAGGTGGCAGCCCTCTGCGCCCTATGTTATTCTTCATTGGAGCAACGGAGGAAGACTATAGTGGGCTAAATTCCCTAAGTAGCTGAGGAGCAGCTTGGGCAGGTGAGAGTTGTTCACAAGTGGGGTTGTGAACAACTCAATAGGAATCTCGATGTGTTGTGCCCTTGATGGACTAAGGCACAACTAGCGATCAAATTGGGTAGTTGAGATTCAATTGCCGGATGGACTTGGAGCATTGATAGCGGCAGGTTCTGCAGATCGAGAGTCGAAGGACCGGGCAGGCACAGGGTACGACTGAGGAGAGTTGTGAAGTCGACTACATTAGCCAGATGGTTAGAGTATCTTGTTGAGGGTAGATTGGTTGTCGATGGATTGACACCAAGCCCCAGTTTTGTATTCTTGTACTAGTGGATATTTGAGGGCCGTTATCCGTGGTACGGAAGCCCTAAACTATTTTATTATTCAGTTAAATTAATATAACGAAGTTGGGTTGTACAAAATTGTGTAAAAAATTGTCTATATTTTGTGCACTAGTAGATTTACTATTGTTTATATATTTCGTTGTGAAAAGTAGCCTCGTTGTGATTCTTGGTTTGGTAGCGTCATTGATTTAAAATTCTATCGGGTCATGGAAAGTCAACACTAAACCGTGATACCACCATTCATGTGCAGCTCCTTCAAGGTGAAGGGTAGCAAACTTGATGGCCTTAATTTCATCCTATGATTTATGGCAAGATAAGTATCCAATTTCTCAATCCAAGCCCTAGTTGTACACTTGGATGATCCATCAAAACTTGGTAAGGATAGACATCCCAACCTCGTATGCAGCCCATATTTCTACTTCCCTTGGTTCCATTGCTTTTGATTTGGCTTTGTGTGCATTGTGACCTCCAAGTAGTCCTTAAAAGAGATGGTTGATTGAAAATATGCCCCCAAAGCTTGATACTTAGCTAATATTTCAGTGTCCTCATTGTCCTCCATAGGTTCCTCTTGTGTAGGCTCATCCTCTTGTATAAAAGTAGGCATGAAAGGTCTAGATTGTGTTGAACCTGAAGGTTTGCTGGAAGAATGTTCAAAATTTTCTTCAACCTAACTACTTTCCACTCCCTCCTTATGCAACATATTAATTACTTGATGTGATTTGAACCATCTAACTAAAATAAAGGTTGTTCATTTGTAGTTGTTTTAACATTTCTGTGAACATTTGTTTTGCCTCTTCCTCACTTGATGGCAATGGTTGATCATTTCCAGCCATTATTTCTTCCCATTTTTCCAGGTTATGACCACCCTCTTCATGCATGCAATTAACCCAAACAGGCTGCCAAGTCTTGTAGCTCTGATACCATTGTAATATCCCCAATTATAGATACTAGAAAAATAACAATATTTCCAAAACGAGCACACATAGCAAAATCTGTATTTGCATGTAAAAATCAGAAATTAGAAATATGAAGATTACATGCTGAAATAAACACAAATATGAAACTATCCTCTGAATTTTATCTCCAAATTGACCACCAAGCCTGATGAATGATTGCATCTTAGAAAAGATGGTGTGCTAGGATCTCACAAACCGAAGCTCTTCCATCGAAACACACCCTTCTAACTAGGGGGGTCCCATATGTCTCTCCGAAACCAGGGATACTCAAAATTGCAGCAACATAGAATAGAAAACTCACAACATACAGTGCCTAGCTACCAAAATGACCTTCTCCTTTTATCAACTATGGAAGTCAAATTATACATGCAAGATTTTGTCTTCAACCCATGCCTTGTTGGCTTGAGGACAACCCAAAGTAAAGTGTTCAAGCACTGGAGTTAAGAGAAGGTTTCAAGGAGATGCACATTGTTAACTCACTAGTCTTCTTGGAGTTCTCTTCCATGCATTTCGGTTAACTAATGGTGAACTAGGATGAGATGGCCATGCACAGGGCTAAGGGAGTACGCTTGAGTTCAACTGAAGTAGAAGTGGAGAGAAGAAGCATGTGCTCAGTCTAGTGGAGATACTCTGGATCTAACTCATGTCAAACTGCTGTGAAGTGGGAGAGAAAAAGGCATGCACCTAGTTAACTGGACTACACTCTCAATTATCTCCCCATGCATGTGTGCACTGTAGTTAATTCCAAGAAAAGTGACTACTCATTCCTAAATCAATGCATGCGTCCCAATGGCCTTTAGTTTGCTCATTCATGCGCTCCAAATGACTCCTAGTTACGCTCAATCTTAAGGAAAGGACAGTCGATTTTCTATTAGTTTTCATGGTTTGAGTTGGGAACATTACAAAAGGTGCCATAAAATTGCATAGGGAAGGCTGCTACAATAATATAGAAGACCCTGGATGGACTTGCAAGCTAAGCGTGGAATTTTGTGGGTGGAAAAAGTGCAGAGCTGTGTAAGTGTAGAAGCGTAAAAAGCATGGAGCTTGAGGAGCAATCTTTGTGAACAAGCTAAAGGAGAAAGTTGAGAAGAAAAAGGTCATAATAATATTAATTCAATAAAGAAAGTAACGTGGCAGCACTCTCTAGACAAAGGTGTAATTTATGATCATATTTGGTGGTTATGGTTATAATGAGCTTTTATAGGATCTCACCTAAAAGTGGAGACATTTTATGGGTGGAGACATTGGTCATAAGATCAAAGTGATGGGATTAGTAAAAATCATATAAAATCACTGTATAATTTTTATTATTATAAAAGTTAGTGAGTGTGAGTTGAATTGTAATGGAATGGTATTTATGTAATAAAAGGTTTGTAAAGTCATTAATGTAATGGGTAGAACATGATTTAAGGTAAAGTTTCTATGTTGAGATATTTTTTAAGAGTGGGTTAATGAGTGATCCTGGTCAGTAATAGTTGATGAGTTTTTATTAAGTCAAAGTTTAATGAGTGAGTTAAAATATTTGAAGAGTTTGACAAGTTGAGTTTGATTCAAAGTCAGGTTAAAGATAACGTGTTAAAGTTTAAATTAAAGGTGCATGATAGGTGTTTCTCAACACCTTTATCATTGTTGTATTTGGAAGATGGGTGCATGATCGGTTGTACCCGACACCTTGTGTTTCTTGTGCTCATTCTTTGGCAAGCATGCATGAATCATCAACAATTTTAAAATGGGAAAAGGAGGAAAAAGGCTACAAACTACTAATCATGAAATTGAACTACTACAACAAGATCTTGATGATGTTATACAAGAAATAGACAGATTACAGAAGCAAAATATTTCCATGATAGACAAAGTTAAAGAACTAAGATCTAGAGATAATGAACTCTATCATGAATTTGTTTGTTTCACTACACAACGCATCAACACATTAGAGGAAAGATTGACATCACTAAATCAATGGGTAGATGATCTTTTCAAAATTCAAGATCGAAAGGACAAATTAATAGAATCATTGCAGCAAGGACTATTGGCAAAAGAAATTGTGTTGTTAGAACTTGAAAATGAAGTGAAACAGTTAAATCAAGAGAAAGCAAAGTGTGATGCAGATTGTGATACTAGTGACCTCATCCAAAAGATAGATAGTTTTACTGATACATGCCATCTGATTGATGATAATGTTGACTTGCATATGTGTCTTTCTTGTTCTGAGGCTCCGAATAATGATCCTGATAAAGTTGAAGATGATGAACTAGGCTACTTTGAGAAGCACACAAAAGGAATTGGTGCCAAACTTTTAAATAAAATGGGTTATAATGGAAAGGGTCTAGGAAAAAGAAGTCAAGGAATTCAAAAGCCCATATAAGTATATATAAGGCCTAGGTTATGAAGGTCAAACAAGCAATGCAGCTAGCAAATTTGTGAAAGGAGAAACATTGACAATAGGTGAGCCATCTACAAGTAGCAGTACAACAAATCAAATGTAGAAGCAAGAACAAATTTGCAGTAATTGTGGAAGAAAAGAACATGTACAAGATAAATGTTGGAACCTATATCCCTGCAATATTTGTGGTCTTACAAAGCATGGTCATCATAAGTGTTGGAATAAAGAGATATCAAATCCTCATATACAAGTACAATGTGGTTGGATAGATGTGAATGGATAGCAGAAAGTTAATTTTATGTTGAAAAGATTTTACAAGGTCAAGTCTTCAAATGTACAACAATATCTCCCATACAAAGTTCATGAGTTAATTGGTCCCCCAAGATGTTAGTTGTCATTAAGAGAATAGTTGTTAGTTTATTGAGTCATTTCTTGAGTCAAATAAAGCATGAGTATTTTGTATTGGTTCGTGGTACACCAAAAACCACTTTGTAATGAGAGATGGAGGTTTGTGGTCAACCGAAACCACTTGATGTAATGAATGGTTCGTGGTAAGTCGAACCACTTTGAGGTTAAGGGTGAGTTAAGAAAACCATAAGTATGATGTAATGGTTAAATGATAATCCATGGAAAACCCATGGGAAGGTCAAGGTAAGAAATCCTTTATATGAAGATGATGTAGTTTAGAATCTAGATGATTGACTCGAGATCCAAAATGATCAAAGAAAGATGCAGCATTGATACAAAAGGACAATGACAACCTAAGATACCGGAAACGGCTCCCTGGCAGGCAAAAACGCCGTTTCCCGTATCAGAAACGTATTTCGCCCAGAAACGCCGGAAAAACGGCCGAAAAACGTTTTTTCAGGTTTGGAAACGTATCAAATTTTTTTTTGTCGTTTTTCAGGCGTTTTGAAGGAGAACACGTCCCGTTTAAAAAAACCTGATACGTTTCAGAGAAACTGAAAACGTATTTCGAATTTTCTAATACGCATCTGAAAAAATCGAATTCGTATCAGAGAAATTTCAATACGAGCAGTGAGAGTTGAGAGTTTTCTGGAGTGACTGGTTCCTGGTTCGAACAAGCCTCGGCCCTCAAGGTACACGACGCACGTAACTTTTAAATTTTAATAGCTTATACTATCGATTCTAAAATGGCAGCGTTACGGTTACGGTTATAGTTTCCTTTCCAACTGGGCTAAATACGCTACACACACTCGCATACACTGGTGGTTGTGTATTTTATTTTGCATTTGTTATTTATTGATATTTTTATCACTTGGTTTGATAAACTGAAATCACTATAGTTTATATGAAAGATCGTATCTATATTTCTTTATACTTTGCTTCAGAGCAGATATCGGACAATTTAGAGACTGTCAATACAGATGACGGGGTTATACCGTTATTCTATATTCTGCAAACAAGAAGTTAAAAAGACTTTTAACTTTTAAGTTGTCGTATGGTTTAAAACTTTAATAAGTTGTATCCACGAGACTCCAGCTTAGGATGGTGAGCCCACCGCAAGCAGACAAAGCAAATCCATCTACCGTACAAGCCCTTAGCATATAGAAATATGGGAGAAATATAGATACTGCCATATCCTTCCATACTATATGGTATGGTTAAATCAACGTATTGTTGGTGATACTATATCTGTATTCAATTTCATATACTGCAGTATGGGCATAACTATGGCTGTTCTGTATGGAATTGAAAAAATCCCTAAAATCAACCCAAAGTTTAGAGCAGCGTTACGGTTATAGTTTCACTTGCCATCCTTTCTACTTCCCTTTAGTTTCATTATGGACTCTGGAGAAAACTTGAAAAGCCATTTACTCTACTGGTTTAAAATTTTAAATTTGTGACTCTGTGAGTCATCATTATATCAGATTCCAGAATGGATATACTATATATATTATAGATTTCCCAGCTATCATTAATAACTTATAAGTATGGAGGTTAATTTTTTCACAGAGCTGCTCAACAAATAACTTAATAAGCAGACCTATAGCCGAAACAGGTGTTCACTGTTAAGACTTTTACAAAATTACAATTTACAAGAGGTCCAGTGAGAAACCATTTATAATATATACTAATATAGTTGCTGGTATAAACATGATTCAAATTTCAATTTGAAAAGCTTGTGATCGAAATTTAGAGTAAATACTAAATAGGCAACTAGCGTAGTAGAATTTTTATTTAAGTTTAAGGCTGGAAGTTACGTTTTTGATGCATGAGTTAATAACTTAATTGTGAAGGATTTGTGGGACTAAATTTGGTAAACAACATATTAGAGATCAATCGAGTCTGGACTCTGAACCCTTATCACTGTGATAGCACCAAACTTATTTGTTGTGGAGGCACCGAGATATAGCACTGAAGTCTGAAACATTTACTGTGATATATCACCGAAGTTCTGCCTTCTTGATCTTCACTGTAACAGTGTAATCCGCTTTCTATCTCAGAAAATTATGCAGAGAATATCCCTGTGATTATTCTACTAATAATGTGCAGTTTAGAGCATGTTTACAGTCTTCTAATGATTGTTCTGAACCTAATATTCTGTATAAATAATAAATATGATGGTTCATGGTATAAATGTTTATTTTATCATTTATGTATCATTTGTACTTTTGCCATCTGGTGAACAGTGAACACTGAAAAGTTGAAAATTTTAACAAGGTTCAGTTATAGGTACTCTTACCACTTACCAGCAATGTCTAAAATTAATCATCAATCATCAATCATGATAGATCATAGATAATTTAAATTTAGATTCTGAAATATGAATGGTAATATGAATTATATGAATTTTAAATTTTTATATATTTATTATGTGTCGTTTCCTGCCGTATCGTATCCAGATTTTTTGAAAATTTGCCGTATCCGTTTCAAACCCCGTACCCGTATCCGTTTTCTGGTAACTTAGATGACAACTGAAGATACAAATGAATATGAAAAAAACCTAAAGATGAAGACAACTAAAAGACATCCAGATTGAATGACAAGTATTCATTAAGAGGGAGTATGAAGGAATAATTTACACTTATGATATGATGAAGTTATTAGTAATGAAAGTAGACTTATTCTAGAAATTTGTGTATGACAAGATGAGGACTATGAGAGAAGTTAGGGATGGAGACATAAAATCAGCTTAGATATTTGTGGAGATATTCATTAAGATATTGTGGAGATCGTTATGGAGGTAGTTGAACCAATTAGGCATATTGGAAATTTGTTATGGTCACCTCAATTCTATATTACAAGGCCTCATGTATTGTATTATGTAAGTGAGAATGTAGAGTATTAACATTGTAAATTTAATACAATGTGATTGTTGAAGTATATGTTGTTATTATGTGATTGTTTATGTGTTATATTTTGGCCTCTGCTACTCATAATACCAACGGAGTGATCATTCCCAAGTGAAAATATCTCGAGACCCAACTCTCCGTACCCTAACCTTGTTAGGGGCATGTACTGAGAAACAACAAGGAGCAGATTGCCAGAATGAAATGAAATGAAATGCGGGAAAGTAAATGGAAATGAGACAAAGAAATATAGTAGAGAGCACAATAATATAGTGGAAACCCAACTTCTATTAATAAATGAAATAGCAAGATATTGTAGAACACAAACTAGCTAGAATGGCAGTAGTTATCTCTTAAACAAAGAGAGATGGAGACTACGCGCATTCTCAAAAAGTTGTTACAAGAGGCCAAAAGAATGGAATTTAACATAAAGAAAGAACCTTGACCTAACCCTAGAAGATGAAACACCAAAAGGTTTGCAAACCCCGAGGTGG
Source organism: Pinus tabuliformis (assembly GCA_031772625.1). Taxonomy (NCBI): domain Eukaryota; kingdom Viridiplantae; phylum Streptophyta; class Pinopsida; order Pinales; family Pinaceae; genus Pinus; species Pinus tabuliformis. Next base: position 753,126,959 of record CM062807.1, on the reverse strand, counting down.
TTAGTTGGTACATCAACTTCCTGGGGGTGCAACTTTTCCATACAATATCCATTTGGGATGCACGATAGCTCATTGGAGATAACTATTCAAGGACTACAACTTTTAATCAGGGCCAAGGTATGATATGGCAACCCTTGGCCCCTCGAATTTCCAAGAAAACACCGTTTAGGGCCTCAAAATAGCCTTGGAAATTTGGGACACAAAAACCATAGTAAAACTGCCAAGAAGATAGAGAACCATTGAGAAAGTGGAAGAGATGGGTGGCCACCAATATCCACCTAGATCAAGAGTCATCTAATGTGATGCCTTACCATATTTGTAAATAGATTAATGTTGTTCCTTCCCACTGCACGACAAGAATTATTCAGTTAGATAAGTTTGATGTTAAAGTTGTGGGTGAACTTAAAGATGTCATAATGATGCCAACTTCAAATCCTTAGGTCTAACATATTATTAACATTATTATGGTTGATATTCCAAAATTTTATGGTTTGTTGTTGAGCAAGGACTAGTCATTAAAATTGCAAGAATATTTTGCTAAGAACTAGTCACACCTATGGTTACCTTACAAAGGGAAGGAGAACCAAATTAGAGTAGATAGAAAGGCTAATATGAAACATACTATAACAGAATTAGAGGATCAAAATGAGCCTCTCAATTTCACACATTCCATCTTAGGGAAATATTTTTTGGAAACTAACTTCAATTGTTATGCAACACATCAATCACCTTTTGTATCAAAAGCATGGTTCAAAATCCTTCCCTGCACATGAATTAATGATAATGATTATAATATAGTAACTTTAGCTAGCACTGGTTCCTCTAACTTAGACATAAATACTAACATCTAGACTATTTTTTTATGGATCCAAAGGAAATGGGGTGAGCTATATAGTATATTTGTATCAATCCACACAAAAAGAGGATCCTAATCTCCTACCAACTAGAGTTCAAGTGCACCAACAACAAAGCCAAGTATGAGGCTTTGGTTGAAGTTCTAAGAAAAACTATCAATTTAGAGGTAAAACACTTGAAAGTTTTTGGTGACTCAAAAATAATCATCAAATAAAAAATTCCACACACTATCTTTCTCCTCATTTAAAAAGCTATTATCCAAAGGTTAGGAAGTTAATCAATGAATTTGATGCATTCAATATTACTTCTATCTATCACTCTAAGAATGCAATTGCTAATACTTTGGCTAATGTTATTTGTAGGTTTTCTCCTTTAAATGATGGTTTCCTTGTTGAACTTAATTTCAGGCCCTTATTTCCAAATAATGTATCCAACTAGAGGGTGTTAAATGATGATGAGCAAATCATTGAATTCCTCACCAACAATGGCACATTTAAAGATGCAATTATAGACGATGAGGAACACATGAAAGCCTTGTAGAATTTTAAGCCCAAAATTAACAATATCAAATGTAATCCAATGCCCAAGGAGTCCTAACCCTAAAAAAGTTGTTAAATCAACAAACCAAGTTTCTAAAAATTGGAGATTTTAAGATGAACAACTCTACTATGAGATATGAGCTAGTCAATCTCAGCACAAAATAAAACCTCAAAAACATTAATCTAAGGACATGTTGCTCGAGAATAAAGAAGCAAGCATATATTCAATTATTTAGGCAATACAAGGACATCTTTGCTTGGATTTATGAAGACTTAAACACTTATTATACAAAGATCGTACATGTCATTCCACTCAAAGAAGATGTGAAACCTTTTCAATGGAAATTAGTAAGGTACATCCAACTCTTGAACCTTTCATACAAAAAGAATAAAGGAAACTATTGATACAAAGATCATCATCAAGGTTCATCATTCTCCTTAGGCAGCAAATTTAGTAATTATTAGAGAAAAAATATATGGGGAAATTAGATTGTGCATGGACATTCAAAAACTAAATCAAGCATCTACTAAAGATAAATACCCTATTCTTTCAAGGAATGGACTTTATAGTTTGCCTATGGTGTTCAAATGTTTTCATTATTAGACAAGTTTTAAGGTTACAATAAATTTTGGTAGTCGAGTCTTACCAATTGAAAACTACTTTTCACACAAAGTGGTGGACATATTCTTACCGAAGAATGCCCTTTGGTTTAATAAACAATGGTGTTACATTCCAATGTGTGTTGGACATAGCCTTCAAAGGACTAATTGGTCAAATTCTTGTGGTCTTCTACCTTGATAATGTTATAATATACTCCAAGATAAGGTCAAATCACTTGTAGCACTTAATTGATCTTTGAAGGATAACGGAAACATGGAATTTCTCTCAATCAAATGAAAAGCATCTTCATTGTTTCAAAGAGAGAGTTACTAGGACACATTATATCCAAGGCTAGTATCTCAGTGGATCTAGAAAAAACTACAACTATCATGCAAATTCCCATGCCTAATAGCAGGAAATCCATGTAGTCCTTCTTTGGAAAGATAAGTTTCATTCATGGGTTTGTGGCTAATTTTGTTGAGAATCGAGATTGTCAAACCCTTGCACAAAATGATTAAGAAGAACAATGAATTTAAATGGACCCTTAATGAAGAGACTTTTGAGAAGGACAAGGTTGCCATCGTTGCTACCCCAACATTACACAACCCAGACTTTAGCAAAGATTTCTCGCTATATACATTTGCATTTAATCATTCTCTTGTAATGATACTTGTTACCACTCAAACCAGCAGGGGACCTAAAAGGGGTTCCTAAGAGGGCAACTGCTAGATTAAGGGCAATGGTGGAGGCTTAGTCCACTGTCACCACAGCTAAGTCTCCCTGCTCTTTACGGACTTTCGTTGACGGGAGGAGTCCCGGTAGTATAGGGATCACTTGTAAAGTATATGTCAATGGATAGGTGGAAAGTGACCCTGGAAAACCTTTCCCAAGGATGGAGTGAAGAATGGAACTTGCTTTCTCTTTAAGCAAGGGACTTGATCCTCCAAGGGTAAGGAGTGAGGATTGGAGGGGTGAGGAAGAAGGAATAGGCTTATATACAAGGTCCTCAATCCCTATAATCATTGGGAAACTTGGATTCCCTAATGGTCCTTGACAAATAATCTTTATTGAGAAGTGGAACCACACGGGGCCAAGTGGACCCAGCCCAGGTTTGGGGATGGAATGTAGCAACCAATGATGTTCCTATCCTGGACAAGGTGAAAGGAAAGGACCAAACAAGAATATTTACTTCAAAAGGTTGAATTGATCCTATTGAGGTCTAGCCCCAAGATGCCTAGGCAAAATTCGATCCTAGGGCTAGGGCTTGGGATTCCTGGAGATTCCACCATTAGAATTGCCTCAAATTTGGAGGAGAGGGAGGGGACCCACCAACACAGTAACCTGTAGGAGATTGAAGTTTTTCCTTGGGTCAATTCCCAAGAAATTGATGCCCTAGGTGACCTTTGAGGGCTAGACCTGGGAAAAAGTGGTAAAAGGTGAAAAAGGTGAAGGAGATGACCACCCTTTTTAGGGATCAGTGCCTAATTCACTTGGGGATATGGAGTCAAGGATGATGATGAGTAAGAACTTGGTTTCTTGATCAAGGAGGCCCGGAAAGTCAGCTTCATCCAATGTTGAGAGAAAGAAAAGAAAAGTGACCTTCAAGCATTTATACTTCAAAGCAAATGATGCAAGATTATCGAGACAAATAATCTCTAGGACATTTTATTCATATAACATTTGCCCATACATTAAATTAGCTAAAACATGCTTAATTCCACATTTCAATTATGCAACAACTAACCCTAATTTTAGCAGTATGCAACAACAAGAATAAAAACGTCAAAATTTACTTACAACGTTATAGAAGATATCCAACCAGCATTTCGTTTGCAAGACATACCTCCAAGACAAGAAAAATAGCCAAAATCCATACATCAAAATTCATCCATCTCCAAAAAATATCCTCCAAGGAAAAATGTGAAGTTCTCTATGATTAGAGAGACCCCAAGTCAAGCGATGATCCAAATGAATGTATCTAACATCAATATATAGCCTCCTAAGGAGTTCGAATTAGCCTATGGGCCTACATTAGCCCCTAATGATAAAATAATGTGCAAATAAAACCCCTATTGGGGACAAGCCCACCAAACTAACTCACAAGTGTTAAAATAAGCCTCACAAGGGGCCGAATAATAATATGTACATGTTGTGGGGCCCTCCAAAGGCTTGATAATGTCCTGAAGTGCCATACTGAGGAATAAATTCCTCGGAATATGGTGGACAGTGGGGTGGCCCCTTGTTCTCCAAGTAGTAGACCTGTGATGCTCCCAGTGGATCTGAGAGCACATAAATGACCCCATGGGTCTCCATATGAATCAGAGATGCCTGTAGATCCTTTGCAAGGGTCCAAGTGGTAGAATGAATGTTTCCATGACATCGTACTAGTCATGGGACACCTGCCAAGAGTGTGGGGCTCCTGTGGGGGCCTATTGGGCATAATGTACCAAGCATATCACTATCATCCCAAAAGTGGATTGCTAGTAGTCTCTTAGGATCGATGAAGATCCATGGAGTGTTGTCTATTGTTGTGGAGGCCAATGGCTCTCTATGCACACCCTATATGTGCCAATGTAGACCTCTGGGGTAGGATCCCGTATAGGGAGACCAAACCCAAATGGAAACCACCTGTAATCATGCATAAGATCCAATGCTTCCAGTACAACCAATCATTAAAATAATCAAATAAAAGAGTTTACAAATCATGGATAACAAAGTGGGCACTTCATAATGGCATGCCCTTCTGTAGTGGGCTTTGGCATGTGCTAGTGTCTCCAAGCTCCAAAGGGGGTTAACCAAGCACCTTATTAGATGGTTTCAGCCCTTAAAGGGGATAGTATGTCCAAAGTACATCCCTCTAATGGGGGTGGCAAGTGGTAAATAGATGTAATGGTGTTATGAATATAATTCATAACAAGTAATTAAATAAAATAAATATAAATATTAAATAATTAAATATTAATTAGGTTAAATAGTCATTAAGTTAAGTGAAAAGGCATGTCTAAAAGACATGCCCATTCACGAAAGGACACCTGCTTAGGTATATAAATGCGAGTCCTCATCGTAAACGATCATCACTCATACATTTTATATATATAATAAATTATTATTTACAAATACATGTGTGTGTTTTTACATTCAAGTTTCCAAACTATCAGTTGTCTTGCTTCAGCCATAGTTTTTATGCTTCAATGGTATCAGAGCCATGGCACACGATATAATCATGCGGGTCTTTGAACGTTGTTCGCCACACAATGTGCCATTACGTTCACGTCCTGAATGCGTTCAGCAGTTTAGTGAAATTCAAGAAGCATTTCAGCGTTTAGAAAAATCATTTGCAAAAGTTAAAGAATGTCCAAAGGAAATCAATAATAAGGAAAATGATCTAGATGAGGATTCAAAAAAAGCTGATCTTGATGTGAATGAGGATGACCTAGATCAAGATAATGATTCCGATGAAGCTGATATAGATCAAGAAGATTATAATGTTGAAAATCCAGACGAAGTTGATCTTGATGTGGATGAGAATGATATAAATCAGGATGATGATCCAGATGCAAATGATGTCGATAAAGATTATATAGATCAAGATGATGATTCTGATAAAGTTGTTCTTGATATGGATGAAAATGATATAGATCAAGTATCTTCCACAGCCATTTAGGTAAAGCCACCAATAACATGGCGGAACTAATGGCGATGGAGCAGGGCCTTGAGATTCTGATTAAAAATCGTAGCTCAAATGTTATTATAGAGGCAGACTCAGAAATCACCATCAACTCTGTAAAAAGAATCAGCTGTGGATCCAAACCGGAGAAAGTCTCAAATCATTGGAGACTTATCCAGGTCTATCAAAGGATTCAAGCCCACCTTCAAGGTCTGGGATCTGTTAGTTTCAATCATGTGCGCAGAAATGCTAATAAGCTAGCAGACATTCTAGCCAACCAAGGGGTGAACAGTGAAGATTGCAGGATGGTGAAGAAGTGGCAGGATCTGTCCCAAAATCGTTTAAAGGTTCTTTGCTATAACCAAGCGGCAGAGGACAGTCAGGTGGTCCGTAGTAGTGGGAGGGTTTCTGACAGAGGTGAAGTGTCCCCAGCCAATGTTTCCTCGGCCTCGTGATTTTCCCTTTGGGCGCCATCGGTTCGCGGACAGGTTTGAGACAATCCTTTGTGTCTCCTCTGAACCGCCTCCGGTTATGGGTCCTGAGTTAGATTGGAAGTGGCGGGAGAACTGTTCTTTCAGCAGCCGTTTCAGTTCTCCCGGCCGGATTAGTGTGAAGAGCATGGCGGGTTTAGTTCTTTTGGAGCAAACAGGTAATAGAATGGCCCTGGTGAATAATGGCGGAGGGTTTATATCTTCTTCTATAATCATCAGTGTTTGGCATAAGTTTTCCCCATTCCAAGAAAATGTTGTAGCAAATAATCGTCGGCAATGGAGTTGGGGGCTTCCGCTTCCTAATTCCCAAGGTCGGGCGAACTTTCAGCAGGAGGAGCGGTATTCTGGAGATCGCACCACTTTCCATCAGAAAGTGGTTTCGGATTATGGGCAGCGACACCATTCAAAGAGAGACACGTGGTGGTGGGACGGTTTCGAAAACCACCTTCATCGCGCCTTAAAGTTCGGCGCCTTTTTGTTGCACGACATAAATCACAACCGTCCGTTTTTTCTTTGCCATCCGACGGTCTGGATGGTCCGAGCAGATCTGTGGCGCGAAGGTGGTTTTCGCGGCCACAACAGGCGGGAAGTGGTTTTCCCCATTTGGCAGCGATCACAATCATTGAGCTCCACGTGGCGGTGGGGTCAGAGGGAAAACCGCCCTCATCACAATTTATCGTCCGCGCAGGTTGGCCGGTCCGAAATCATTATACTCCGTCAGCTGGCTCTTGAGGTTTCTATGGTCCAGATCTCCCGGGCAGGTTTGTGGGCCCGGGTGTTCAGGCATGCGGCGCTCAAGTACTCTTTTGGACCATTTTGTTGAACCCGAAAAGTTGACTCGCAGGTCGTGAGCGCGGGCATTGATACCCCTTTTCAACTCCTAATCTAAGCTCTTTGTTTTTTCTTCTTTTGAATTGTTAAGTTTGTTGGTAGGGTGCGAGGAAAAGTTAAGTTTTTATTCTTTTCCTTTGTCTTTGACCTTGTGGGATGTGTTGTAACCCTATGTACTATATTTCTTGATTATTGAATGGGAAGGTCCGACTCTTGCATTAGCAAAAAAAAAGAAAATGATATAGATCAAGATAAAGATCCACATGAAGATAATCTCAACAACGGTTGTGATGAGAAGGATAGTCAAAGTAGTTATATGAAAACTAAAGAAAAATACCACTCAAAATCTGAATCCAATTGGGAATATGAAAAAAAAGAAGAGGGTAATACTTTTGATGAAAAATCACTACGTTCTGCAGAAGATCAGAAAGAGGTTATGTCAATTTCAGATTATGATAAGAATGAAG